>JALIZH010019319.1:0-22074 GCA_030522465.1 Rhipicephalus appendiculatus
ACAGTAGCGTCTTTTCTCACGTTCGAGTTGTACAGCGGCACTCAACAGCTTGGCGGCATCATACAACTGGAAAAAGCTGTATGTCACACACGTGCGCACCAAAGAACCGTACTCAAGCACAGGAAACAAGAAGCAAACTGACCCCACACATGATCACACACGAAAAAAAAGCACGAGAAAGCACACGAGAAAGCATACGGAGACGGATAAATCTTCAGGCAACCCCACTATAACAAAACGAAACGGCCGCGAGCACGCCATGAGCGTGGCAATGCAAGTCATGACGCACATGACAAGTCATGATTTCCATATTACCACGTGTCATTTATGTTCGTCATAGTCACGTCACTCAATACCAAGTTTGGTGTATATCAAGCTAACGAAACGGCCGCGAGCACGCCATGAGCGTGGCATGCAAGTCAAGTCCCTCATGACATGTCATGATTTCCATACTGCCACTTGTCATTTATGTTCGTCATACAGTGACGTCACTCAATCCCAAATTTGGTATATATCAAGCTAACGAAATGGCCGTGAGCGCGCCATGAGCGTGCCATGCAAGTCATGTCGCTCATGACATGTCATGATTTCCATATTGCCATTTGTCATTTCTGTTCCTCATACAGTCATGTCACTCAATACCAAATTTGGTGTATATCAAGCTAACAAAATGCCCGCGAGCGCGCCATGAGCATGGCATGCAAGTCATGTCGCTCATGACATGTCATGATTTCCATATTGCCACTTGTCATTTATGTTCCTCATACCGTCATGTCACTCAATACCAAACTTGGTGTATCTCAAGCTAACGAAATGGCCGCGAGCGCGCCATGAGCGTGGCATGCAAGTCATGTCGCTCATGACATGTCATGATTTCCATATTGCCACTTGTCATTTATGTTCCTCATACAGTCATGTCACTCAATACCAAATTTGGTGTATCTCAAGCTAACGAAACGGCCGCGAGCACGCCATGAGCGTGCCATGCAAGTCATGTCCCTCATGACATGTCATGATTTCCATATTGCCACTTGTCTTTTATGTTCGTCATACAGTGACGTCACTCAATCCCAAATTTGGTGTATATCAAGATAACGAAATGGCCGCGAGCGCGCCATGAGCGTGGCATGCAAGTCATGTCGCTCATGACATGTCATGATTTCCATATTCCACATGTCATTTATGTTCCTCATACAGTCATGTCACTCAATACCAAATTTGGTGTATATCAAGAAAACGAAATGGCCGCAAGAGCGCCATGAGCGTGGCATGCAAGTCATGTCGCTCATGACATGTCATGATTTCCATATTTATGTTCCTCATACAGTCATGTCACTCAATACCAAATTTGGTGTATCTCAAGCTAACGAAACGGGCGCGAGCATGCCATGAGCGTGGCATGCAAGTCATGTCCCTCATGACAAGTCATGATTTCCATATTACCACTTGTCATTTATGTTCGTCATACAGTGACGTCACTCAATCCCAAATTTGGTATATATCAAGCTAACGAAATGGCCGCGAGCGCGCCATGAGCGTGGCATGCAAGTCATGTCGCTCATGACATGTCATGATTTCCATATTGCCACTTGTCATTTATGTTCCTCATACCGTCATGTCACTCAATACCAAATTTGGTGTATCTCAAGCTAACGAAATGGCCGCGAGCACGCCATGAGCGTGCCATGCAAGTCATGCCCCTCATGACATGTCATGATTTCCATATTGCCACTTGTCTTTTATGTTCGTCATACAGTGACGTCACTCAAATCCCAAATTTGGTGTATATCAAGATAACGAAATGGCCGCGAGCGCGCCATGAGCGTGGCATGCAAGTCATGTCGCTCATGACATGTCATGATTTCCATATTCATGTTCCTCATACAGTCATGTCACTCAATACCAAATTTGGTGTATCTCAAGCTAACGAAACGGGCCGCGAGCATGCCATGAGCGTGGCATGCAAGTCATGTCCCTCATGACAAGTCATGATTTCCATATTACCACTTGTCATTTATGTTGGTCATACAGTCATGTCACTCAATCCCAAATTTGGTATATATCAAGCTAACGAAATGGCCGCGAGCGCGCCATGAGCGTGGCATGCAAGTCATGTCGCTCATGACATGTCATGATTTCCATATTGCCACTTGTCATTTATGTTCTCATACAGTCAATGTCACTCAATACCAAATTTGGTGTATCTCAAGCTAACGAAACGGCCGCGAGCACGCCATGAGCGTGGCATGCAAGTCATGTCGCTCATGACATGTCATGATTTCCATATTGCCACTTGTCATTTATGTTCGTCATACAGTGACGTCACTCAATCCCAAATTTGGTGTATATCAAGCTAACGAAACGGCCGCGAGCGCGCCATGAGCGTGGCATGCAAGTCATGTCGCACATGACAATTCATGATTTCCATATTACCACTGGTCATTTATGTTCGTCATACAGTCACGTCACTCAATCCCAAATTTGTATATCAAGCTAACGAAACGGCCGCGAACGCCCCATGAGCGTGGCATGTAAATCATAATTTTCATGACAATTTAGTCATGATTTTCATGATATGACCAGCCATTTATGTTCGTCATACGGTCATGTTATGCCATACCAAATTTGGTATAAATCCCATTAACGATACGGCCAGGAGAGCACAAAGTCGTAGGTGGCTAGATAGACAGACAGACAGACAGACAGACAGACAGACAGACAGACAGACAGACAGATAGATAGATAGATAGATAGATAGATAGATAGATAGATAGATAGATAGATAGATAGATAGATAGATAGATAGATAGATACGCTCAAAACTCGCCGGAGTTCGCTAAGAAATGCTTCGCATTTAAAAAGTGTCGTGTGCTTTGTGCTCTGGAGTAGTGGCGCCCTCACTAAAAGAGCGGCCACAACTGTCAACTCAGCCGAGACACGCTCGCCCATTGACGGCGACGCGACGCGACAGGCCGCACCATCATTTTTATCCAGCGGCCGTGACACTGCTTGATGCAGCAGTGGCCGGACCTAAGCAACGGAACCGGGTGTATTCCTGCACCGGTACCCACTGGACAAGAAACTGTGTGAAGCGTGGGTTGTGAAGCTAGAAACCCGGAAGCAGCCATCGGCTTCGAGTCGTGTGATTCCTTCCGCGACTAAGACTTTCGCTACCACGCTAGAGCTGCGATGTTCGGTGAGTAGCAGAAAGCGCGTACTACGACGATCGTTCACACGCGCATCCCGCTGGCGAATGGTGCTTATCTGCCGCAGGATGCAAAGAGGCACTACCTTTTTCCAGGTGCAACACCATCTCAGGACCTGTCCTTCCGCTTGTTTCCCTTCCTCCTCCTCCTCCCGTGCGACATCTTGATCGTCGGCCCTGTGCTCACCATCCAAAAATTCGGCAAACGATACTCGAGTCATTGTTTAGATACGTTTGATTAAAAAAAACTCATAGGGTCTTATTATACTGCCACGCGCGTTTCTTATTTTCGCGTTTGCTGTATTCGGTTTCCGCCCGCAAAGACTGTCAGTAACGCTCGGCGCAGACCACGTCCTTAGCATTCGAGAAGCTTCGCGATTATTGTCGATCGTTTTGTTAAGATTGCGCGCAAGACGCGACCACTCGAGATTATTCCAGAGCTTGCGCGATGACCAGTGATAAGGCTAGAATGTTCGACGCGTGATGCATATAAGCCGGCGCGCTCCAACGATGTTCAGATTATCGACGGCCGACGCTCTGTTCGCCGCTATCACTGCCAGTGTGTAGTGCTGTAGTCTGACCTTCAGTTTTCCGGCCACAAGTTCGGCCTAATAAAGAGTTTCTTCTTTGACACGCCGACTCTTGCCTTCGTCGACGTCACGACCACGTGACATCTGGTGGAGGTGCTGCTTCGTTCATGCTCCGGACGCCCCCCGCGAGGTACTGACCCAAGCCCGACCCGCGAAGAAGACGACACAAAGGACAACCCGGAAAGTCGAAGCAGCCGCAGGCAGAGGGGGCCTCGAGCCAGAGTACGGGCTTCTTGCCGAACACACCAGGCACTCCAAGCCAGCGGCGTCAACCGCAGGCACGATGACAACCCCTGCGCCGCCTACACCGATCGTGATCCGGCAGCCTAAAGAACCACCAAAATTCCGCGGATCCTCAGTTGAAGATCCAGAAAGCTGGCTGGAAGCATACGACCGCGTGGCCACTTTTAACCACTGGGACAACGACGACAAGCTAAGACACGCCTATTTCGCTTTGGAGGACGCCGCTCGGACCTGGTTCGAGAACCAAGAGCGAAGCCTGACCACGTGGGACATTTTTCGCACCAGGTTCCTTGCCACGTTCACAAGCGTCGTCCGCAAGGAGAGGGCAGAAGCTATGTTGGAAACACGTGTTCAGCTGCCAAATAAAAACGTGGCGCTCTTCACGGAAGAGATGCTGAGACTGTTCCGCCACGCAGACCCCAAAATGCTCGAAGAGAAGAAGGTACGCCTCCTGATGCGAGGAGTCAAGCAGGAGCTCTTCGCGGGACTGATGCGGAACCCACCGACGAGTGTCGAGGATTTCGTCTCGGAAGCGACGACTATTGAGAAGACCCTGGAGATGCGCAACCGGCAGTACAATCGCCGTTCGACTCCACATTTCGCCGACATCCAAGGGCTCTGCTCCGCCGACCCTGCGCGAAACGATCCGAGTGATCGTGAGAGAGGAACTGCGGAAGCTGTTACCCTCGCCACAACCTCAAGTGGACTCGATCACCGACATCGTTCGGGATGAGGTCCAGCAGGCGTTGGGAGTTCCCGAACCACCGCAGCCACATCCGGAGGCTATGACCTACGCTGCTGCAGTCCGCCGTCCTGTTCCCGCTCCGCGACATCAAGTCACCTCGTCGCCGCAGTTCCATCGCCAGGCGCCGCCGCTGCCGCCACCACCGACGCCCTACCGTCCTCCTGTCGGCCAGCGCTACGCGCCGAGAAAAACCGACGTCTGGCGCGCTCCTGACAACCGCCCGCTCTGCTACCATTGCGGGGAGGCCGGCCACACCTACCGCCGCTGCCAGTACCGACAGATGGGGCTGCGCGGTTTCGCCGTCAACGCGCCGTGTCCGCAGCGGGGTGAACGACCTCGCGACATCGCCGACTACCTCACAGGAGCGCAGTGGACACCCCGACGACCTTCCCGTTCGCCGTCGCCAGGCCGCTACACCTCACCTCATCGCAGGCAGTACACCAGTCCGGCTCGGGGCCGATCTCCGAGCCCTTACCCGGAAAACTAAGGGCAGCAACCGATGGAGGTGCGGTTGCTGTACGTCGAACTACCGAAGATCCTCCGCCGACGCCGACGACGCGACGAAACCTGCTGAACACGACGCGAAGCAGACAGAGCCCTGCCGACGAAACCTCGCGGATCGAGCTAGACCTGACGACGCAACATGATGGAAGCAGTGCAACAAATCGACGCAGCCGTGATCCGACGCCGCGAGCTAACCGCAACGCAAGGCGACGGACTAGCGACCTCGACGTTCTCATCGACGGTCACAACGTCACCGCTCTCGTCGACACTGGGGCCGACTATTCCGTCGTCAGTAGGTCATTCGCCACCAAGCTGAAGAAAGTAAAGACCTGCTTGGAGTGGACCCGAAATCCGGACAGCTGGAGGCCACCTGATAACGCCGATTGGAGTCTGCACGGCGAGAATCACCATCAATAACCGGACTTATCCTGCGAGCTTTGTAATCCTACAAAACTGCTCCAGGGATGTGATACTTGGAATGGACTTCCTAAGTGACCACGGCGCCGTCATCGACCTGAGGTCTGAGTCGATAACACTAACCTCAGACGAAGCGCTCCCGCCCCACGCAACGCCAGGGAACCATGCATTGAATGTGATGGAAGAACAGGTGACCGTTCCGCCGCGCTCCAGCGTCATTATTTCCGTCGGCACCGCAAAACCTGCGAACCATGAATGCGTCATCGAGGGCGATCAGCACCTACTCCTGAACCGTCAAATTTGCGTCGCAAGAGGCATCGCCGAATTGCGTGATGGCAAAGCAAAAGGTACTGCTCACAAACTTCAGCCACGAATATAGGCACCTTAACATTGGTACGACGGTCGCCTACATCGAGAAATTCGTGGACACGGAGCAATGCTTTCGCCCTCTCCGGTGCTACCGAACCTGCTTCGACGAATCAAGGTCCCGGAATAGATTTCGACGTCAACCCGAGGCTCCCGAAGCACAAGCAAGACCAGCTCAAAAGTCTGCTCCTGCAACTTTAAGGACTGCTTCTCGTCGTCGTCAAGAATTCGACAGACGCCAGTCGCGAAACATCGTATCATAACAGAAAAAGGTGCCCGACCAATCCGTCAGAGCCCGCATCGAGTTTCTACGCGAGAACGAGAAGCCGCAAAGAAACAAGTCGACGAAATGCTTCGCGACGACATCATCCAGCCGTCCAAGAGTCCCTGGGCGTCTCCCGTGGTATTGGTGAAGAAGAAGGACGGAACTCTACGTTTCTGCGTCGACTATCGTCGCCTGAACAAGATCACGAAGAAGGACGTGTATCCCCTCCCACGTATAGACGACGCCTTGGATCGACTCCACAACACGAAGTACTTTTCCTCGATGGGCCTGAAGACAGGCTACTGGCAGATCGAAGTCGACGAGAGAGACCGAGAAAAGACGGCCTTTATAACACCAGACGGCCTGTTCGAGTTCGTGGTCATGCCGTTCGGTCTTTGCTCGGCCCCCGCGACCTTCCAACGCGTTATGGATACTGTACTGGCCGGCTTGAAGTGGCAGACTTGCCTTGTGTACTTGGACGACGTCGTTGTGTTTTCCGCAAACTTCGACGAACACATCCGGCGACTTGAAGCTGTACTTCAAGCAATCAAGGCCTCGGGAACTCACACTCAAGCCAGAAAAGTGCCGCTTTGCGTACGAAGAACTTTTGTTCTTGGGCCACGTGATAAGTAAGTCCGGAGTACGCCCCGACCCTCCCCCAGAAGACAGCCGCCATCGCTACATTCCCGCCACCCGCCGACAAGAAGGCCGTCCGTCGATTTCTTGGCCTGTGCGCCTATTACAGGCGGTTCGTCAAAAATTTTGCCCGCATCGCCGAGCCACTCACTAACCTGACCAGAACCGACGTCGAGTTCAAGTGGGAAACGCCACAAGAGGAAGCATTTCAAGAACTAAAACGACGCCTGCAAACGCCTCCGTTACTTGCGCATTTCGACGAACACGCCGGAACAGAAGTGCACACCGACGCAAGCAGCGTGGGACTCGGCGCCGTCCTTGTGCAGAGGACGGACGGACTGGAAACAGTCATCAGTTATGCTAACCGGTCGCTATCCAAGGCAGAGGCCAACTATTCCACAACAGAAAAGGAGTGCCTCGCCATCGTCTGGGCCACGTCAAAGTTCCGCCCCTATCTCTACGGGAGGCCCTTCAAGGTTGTGAGCGACCACCACGCCTTGTGTTGGCTAGCTAACTTGAAGGACCCTTCAGGTCGTCTCGCAAGATGGAGTCTAAGACTTCAAAAATTCGACATTACCGTCGTTTACAAGTCCGGGAGAAAACACTCCGACGCCGACTGCCTATCTCGTGCCCCCCGTCGACCCACCGCCGCAGGACGACCTGGATGATGACTGCTTCCTGGGAACCATAAGTGCCGACGACTTCGCCGAGCGACAGCGAGCGGACCCAGAACTAAGGGGCCTTATGGAGTACCTCGAGGGCAAGAGCACCACTGTTCCGAAGGTATTCAAGAGAGGACTGGCGTCGTTCTTCCTGCGAAATGGAGTTTTCCTAAAGAAGAACTTCTCGCCCATTCGAGCCGAACACCTCCTCGTGGTTCCTTCAGCAGTGAGGCCAGAAGTCCTCCTGGCCCTACACGACGACCCGACGGCTGGACACCTACGGTGTTTCCCGCACGCTCGCAAGGATACAAGAAAAGAAGTACTACTGGCCACGCCTTGCCGCCGACGTCGCTCGTTACGTCAGGACATGTCGAGATTGTCAGCGACGCAAGACACCGCCGACAAGACCAGCAGGCTTCCTTCAGCCGATCGAACCACCTCACCGCCCGTTCCAGCAAATCGGTATGGACCTACTGGGGCCGTTTCCTACGTCAACTTGCGGGAACAAATGGATCGTCGTAGCTACGGACTACCTCACCCGCTACGCCGAAACGAGGGCCCTACCTAGAGGCAGTGCAGCCGAGGTAGCGAAATTCTTCGTTGAAGACATTCTCCTGCGTCATGGCGCCCCAGAGGTCCTCATCACCGACAGAGGTACGGCCTTTACTGCAGAGCTAACTCAGGCCATTTTGAGATACAGCCAAACAAGCCACCGCCGCACCACCGCCTATCACCCACAGACCAACGGCCTCACCGAGCGTCTAAACAAGACCATCGCCGACATGCTGGCCATGTACGTCGACGTCGAGCACAAGACATGGGATGCCATCCTTCCGTTCGTGACCTTCGCATACAACACGGCAGTGCAAGAAACGACGCAGCTGTCGCCGTACAAGTTGGTCTACGGACGGAACCCATCAACGACGCTTGACGCCATGATACCAAACGTCACTGACGAGGAAAACATCGACGTCACCGCCTACCTACAGCGCGCCGAAGAAGCCCGACAACTCGCCCGCCTACGTATCAAGAATCAGCAGGCGACCGACAGCCGCCGCTACAACCTTCGACGACGCTTCGTGGAATACCAGCCCGGCGACCGCGTTTGGGTGTGGACGCCGATACGCCGACGTGGACTTTGTGAAAAACTTCTTCGGCGATACTTCGGGCCATACAAAGTGCTTCGACGTCTAGGGTGCTCTGGACTACGAGGTTGTCCCGGATGGCATTACGAACTGTCAACGGCGCCGTGCGCGACCTGAAGTCGTCCATGTCGTACGCCTCAAGCCGTACTACGCGCGTTAGTGAACCTGAGGACTGCACCTATTGCTTTATTATTGTGCTTTCTTGCTTTATTGTTGTTGTTTATTGCTGCATGCATTTTTTCCCCCCGTGTTCCGTTTTAAGCATCGGGACGATGCCTTTTTCAGAGGGGGGCATTGCCACGCGCGTTTCTTATTTTCGCGTTTGCTGTATTCGGTTTCCGCCCGCAAAGACTGTCAGTAACGCTCGGCGCAGACCACGCCTTAGCATTCGAGAAGCTTCGCGATTATTGTCGATCGTTTTGTTAAGATTGCGCGCAAGACGTGACCACTCGAGATTATTCCAGAGCTTGCGCGATGACCAGTGATAAGGCTAGAATGTTCGACGCGTGATGCATAAAAGCCGGCGCGCTCCAACGATGTTCAGATTATCGACGGCCGACGCTCTGTTCGCCGCTATCACTGCCAGTGTGTAGTGCTGTAGTCTGACCTTCAGTTTTCCGGCCACAAGTTCGGCCTAATAAAGAGTTTCTTCTTTGACACGCCGACTCTTGCCTTCGTCGACGTCACGACCACGTGACAATACACTCGCCTAAGATGACTGGAAGGCGAAAGTCATCTTCTACTTCAGTCGACGTATTGATTCTCCCTCTCCACCCTCCAAAAGATTTCTGCACTTAACGCGTTAAAGCGGCCATGTAATGTGAATGTGTCTTGCGATGTCATGTTATGCGACGCCATGTGGTGAACTTCATCACGACGTGATGTTTTGCGTTGCTCATGTTGCCGCCGGCGACGCGGGACGCTCATCAATCTTCCCGTTTGATGAGGCATCGAAGACTTTCGCCGTCATAAGCTACACGACGTTTGCTGATTGATGTATATAGCGAGCGAATCAAATGCTGCGGCTGATGTGTGCTGCATTTATGTTCGCAATAGCATTCTTTCAGTCAAGCTTGCGTTTTCGTGGTGCATACGATACGTGTTAAAAAGCACTAATTTATTTATGCCACTCTAAAACACGCGTTGGGCTTCTCCAACCTCATGTATACTTTTGGAGCCTTATTTATATATGTGGGAATGATACCACGCTGTTTGCGTTAAGAGGGTTCACCAGCGCGAGCTCCCATTGAGAATACACGCGCATTTTGAGGAGCCCTAGCGTGCCCAAATTTGGTCAGATTTACACGGGGTTTTCGGCATTGCATTCTTTTTTGGTATATGGAGGAAATGTTGCGGACAGATATTTTCCTCAGGCTTTGATTTTTTTTGCAAACCAGAGGGGCAAATATCCAGAAAAATTGTATTTTTTAACGTCTCGCTCTTTCTTGTTGTCTCCTGAAGAAAATGGCTTAGTTATCTAAATTTCGTCCGCAACATTTCCTCTGTTTTTCTTTCCTTATTGTTATGGTATAATTGTCATGCATGTCAACCCTCTGGTTTCCATTTTATAGGCTTTGAAAGTGTTGCGGGTACTTTCACTCTGGATTTGAAATTCGCGCCAAAATTTAAGAAGGCGCGACGTGGCTCCACCCGGTGTCTCCTATATTCCGCGATCCTACACTCTACCACCAACCTCTCAAATGGCTGTATTCGTGTGCAGCGGACAAAAGGGACTTGCTGGGTGATGTTGAACAAGCTTGGGTACTTTTCTTTGT
Organism: Rhipicephalus appendiculatus; assembly: GCA_030522465.1. Taxonomy (NCBI): domain Eukaryota; kingdom Metazoa; phylum Arthropoda; class Arachnida; order Ixodida; family Ixodidae; genus Rhipicephalus; species Rhipicephalus appendiculatus. The sequence goes on from JALIZH010019319.1 coordinate 10,554, forward strand.
TTCGTGTTTTTGTGGGGGGAGGGGGGGGCTGTGCTGCCTCTTTTGCTCCCGAGCATGTTCCCTGCGACAATGAAGGGGAATGGGAGGCTAATGCAGGTGTGCGACCGAACCACAAAGCCGCGTTTCTTCGGCGTCGTGACAGCGTTTCGGCTACCAGCACTTTTCAGGGTGTCGAGAGGTCCTTGGTGTTCAGGAAACTACCCCTTGTCCATGCTAATCGTCCTATTCAGTGCTCACAGGAATTTACTGCTGCTGCGGGGGGACAGCGGCTGCTTCGCAGCAGAGACTAGACAAGAGACTCGTGTAGTGAAACTACAGTTCTGTCGGTGAGGAATGCGCGCAAGTGCGACATCATGGCTGTTTAGAGACTTCACAGGTAAAGCAGGCAAATCTGGATTTTAGGATGTAATAGCGCGATCGGCTACCGTAAACTGGTTCTTCAAGGCGCCAAGTACAATTGCGTAGATCAGAACAAGCTTTGTTCTTTGGAAAGAGAAGATTTTTGATGTTGAGCGGCCACTGTCAAGTGTACGACGACCATAGGTCGGCAAAACTTCTGGAGCTCACTCAGACTCACTCATGAAATATATTTTGCGCTCAGGGCTCATTCGGACTCAGACTCACCAAAATGTTCCTGAGACAGACTCACTCGGACTCACACCCACCAGAATTTTCTTCAACCGGACTCACTCGGACTCAAACTCACCCCAACATAACTCACCCGGACTCGCTCAGACTCAGACTCACGGTTCGATCTGAGTCTGAGTGAGTCGACTCATGAGTCCGTTAGCCTAGAATTAGCTTTTTCGACCATGGTGTCAATGCTCTTTAACACCAATATCTCACGTAATCGGAGCTCTTCTTGACGCCTTTTGATATGTACCTTCGATACGAGTTATGAGCGCTCGCAAACCAGTGAGGTCATTTTTCTTGAAAGCATAGGCGTGCGCACGAGGGGGGCAGAGGGGGGCGGCCACCCCTCCTAGTCACCTAAGAAGGGGGGGCGCAAAGTCTGCCCCATACATTAACTTAATAGAGAAGGGGGGCGCTGCGACGAGCCTTCGCCCCCCTGAAGGCGAACCCTGTGCACACCTATGCTTGAAAGGGATGACAACATAAGATATATTTATTTAGAGCTTTCCTGGAAAAGTTAACGGGGCGGGGGGGGGGGGGGGAGGTCAAGGCACCCCCTACGTAATTCGCGCCTTTTATCAATAAATATTGAAATGATTTATGAACGACGCTGCTTTGGAATATGTGTGAGTAGACGTGAGTAAAAGTGAATTGTGGCAAGGCTGATAGTAATACTGCAGATGAGTAGATGGGACCATAGGTCGGCAAAAGAAGGTGTAACTCACTCAGTCTCACCCAAGAAATATATCTTGTGCTTTGGACTCACTCGGACTCAGACTCACCAAAATTTTCCTGAGTCGAACTCACGCGGACTCAAACTCACCAAAATAATTCTCAACCGGACTCACTCAGACTCAGACTCACGGCTAGATCTGAGTCAGAGTGAGTCCGAGTGAGTCGACTCATGAGTGAGTTCGCCGACCTATGACGAGGACACGTGCCCTGCACAACGTGGCAACTCGGGGGTGATGGTGCTGGGTCATTCCCACCGAACTGACCCGTCTTCACGCTCGACCACCCTAGATGTAATTTTTAAACAATATCCTTGATAAACATTACCTACGGCTTTTTGTTGCTAAACATTATATATATATATTGCTACGGTATGAGCCGGGCCATGATATGGACGAAGGAAGAGGAAGCTGGCTGGTTCGGCCTATGGACGCCATCATCGCCTATCATTGCCTGACCTCATCTGTAAATAAACATAGTTAACCTCAATTTAACCGTAACAGTTTTGTGGTGGAGGTGCTGGGTATACAATCGAGCACCACGGTTCTGCAACAACCTGATCTACGCCGAAGCCGCCGCATTGCTGGGCTGCCCCCCGTTACCGCTGGTGGTCGAGATGTCTCACGGAGAAGATGGAACCCGGAACCCCGCAGCTGCAGTCCCTGTACTACCAGTTCCAGCAGCACCTTTGCTACCGGCTTCGGCCGCGGCTGGTCCTTGGCAACGTCAGCATCTGATAGAGCCCCCGTACTTTCGGGGGCAAATCTGGCGAGGACGTGGACGAGTGGCTCAAACACTACAAGAGGGTGAGCAATTACTACTCTTGGGACGCGGCAACTCAGCTGACTAACGTGGTGTTCTTCTTGACGGACACGGCGCTTACATGGTATGAGAACCATGAGGACACCCTCACGACGTGGGATCGCTTCGTGTCCGAAATAAAGGAGTGTTTCGGGGACATCGTGGCAAAGAGGAAGCAAGCCGAACAAACGCTGCTGCAAAGAGCCCAGGTCCCAGGCGAAACGTGCACGATGTATATCGAAGCGATACTGAAGCTATGCAAGACCGTCAACCCTTGCATGTCCGAGGAGGACAAAGTCGGCCACCTGTTAAAGGGAATTGCAGAGGACGTTTACCACTTCCTCATCGGCAAAGACAGCATTGGCACAGTGGCCGACGTCATACGGCACTGTCGCACTTTTGAGACACTGAAGATGCGGCGTATCGCTCCTAAGTTTGGTCGACTACCGAATGTGACCACGGTAGCAAGTGTTGACGACTACGCGCCTTTTGATCTTGCGTCTACAGTACGTGAGATCGTACGTGAAGAACTCAGTCGACACGCTCGCGCGACACCTTGTGAAGCTGCACCTTTGCCGGTACCCGCTCAGCATCAGCATAATGTTTCCATCGCTGCAGCGGGCGTCGAGGAGTACAACTACGGTTCGGGCATTCCACCGAGGCCGCAGCGCAATCACTACCAAGACTCCAGGTACCAGCGCCGCTTCGGTTATCCTCGACAGCCGGCCGCCACCTATCAGGACCCGAACGAATATGCACTTGTGCCGCCACGTCGGGGCGATGCTTTACAGCAGTACAATGCATATCGCCAGCCTCCTGTGTGCTACAGTTGTGGTGCTCCAGGACACATTGCTCGGTTCTGTCGCCGGCGGGGAGAGATGACACCCAGATACGAGCCATCGTCAACATTTCCTCGCGGTGGCAACGGTTACGACGATCCCTGGTGGTCCACGTATCCCAATAGCACCTCACGACGGGAGAACCGGCGCGGTACCTCCCCCGCTTCTGACCGTAGCTTGACACCTCCGCCTGCCCGACCGCGTCGCTCGCCTTCACCTTCACCTCGACGGCGGCAGTCGCCACCGCCACCGCCGGGAAACTAGCCGGCGCGACCGATGGAGGTGAGGTCGCACAAAAGGATTCGCCTCATATGCCTCCGCCAGTTACAATGTACAAAAACAGGATACGCGTGTTAATAGACGGACTATGTGCAACGGCTTTAGTGGACACTGGTGCGACAGTTTCTGTTATGAGTAGCTCCTTCAAAGATCGGATAGGCCACAAAGTTATGTTTTCCTGCCAGGATTCTACTAGATTTCGTGGCGTCGGCGGGGAAATACTTCAACCTGTAGGAGTTTGTGCCGTCAACGTGTTGTTGGCGGGAAAGGTGTTCCCCAACTGAGTTCCTGGTTCTGAAGCGGTGTACGCATGATGTTATTCTCGGCATTGACTTCCTCCAAGAGTGTGGCGCTTTCGTCGACTGCGGCACAGGTGAACTTTCTGTTAGCGGTGACGTTGTGCCAGCCCTCGTTGATGAGCCGCCGCCTGCGGAAGACTCACTGATTGTTTCCGAAGAGCTGACATTACCACCATGGTCTATGAGTTCAGTCGCCGTATCTGCTCCAGTCGCTTCAGTATCAGCCTTTGATGCCGTCGTTCAACCTCTCACGGTGCAGTGTGCAAAGAAAGACATAATAGTGCCTCATTCGATTGTTTCGATTACTAATGGCTGCGCGTTTTTGTGGGCGCTTAACTGTTCGTTCGCGCCGGTTATTCTTCCACGAGGAATGAAGCTTGCACTGTTCCATGGTGCCACGGAAAATTGTGTTGCTGCCATCAACGACGAAAAAAGTGAAAAAGGCTTGAGCATCTCTGAACGCAGTACTTCCCATGATTCGCACATTTTGAGCATGATTAGCAAGACGCTACGGTCACATGAGCAACAAAAATTGGTTCAGCTATTACAACGATATACGTCCGTGTTTGACTTCGGCGAAAAGGATAAGCGACTGTCTTTACCATGTTCCCGAGCACAGCATAGCATTGACACAGGCTCTGCTCATCCGGTTCGGCAAAAACCTTACCGGGTGTCGTCAGCCGAGCGGAAAGTTATTGCTGAACAAGTTCAGGACATGTTGCAGAAGGGCGTTATTGAAGAGTCGTGCAGCCCGTGGGCAGCACCTGTCATTTTGGTTCGGAAGAAAGACGGCTCTTGGAGGTTTTGCGTTGATTATAGACGATTGAACACCCTGACTAAAAAGGACGTATATCCGCTGCCACGGATAGACGACGTGATTGACTGCCTACATTCAGCGTCTTACTTTTCTTCACTCGATCTACGATCAGGATATTGGCAGATCCCCATGCACCCTGCTGACAAGGAAAAGACCGCATTTGTGACACCCGATGGACTATATCAGTTTAATGTTATGCCATTCGGGCTATGCAACGCTCCCGCCACTTTTGAAAGATTTATGGACTCAATTCTTCGCGGCCTTAAATGGGAGGTCTGTTTGTGCTATCTGGACGACGTCATCATTTTTGGGACGCAGCTTCGAAGAGCATAACGCGCGCTTAAGCCTCGTTCTAGACTGTGTCGAAAAAGGCTGGCTTGGTCTTGAACTCCAAGAAGTGCCGGTTTGGTGAACGGCAGGCCTTGGTCCTTGGTCATTTGGTCGACAAAGATGGGGTCAGGCCCGACCCCCGGAAAATTGAAGCAGTCAGTGCCTTTAAGCCTCCCAAGTCTGTAAAAGAGCTCCGTAGCTTTCTGGGGTTATGCTCTTACTTTCGACGTTTTGTACCGAGATTTGCAGACATCGTGTATCCATTGACCAGCCTCTTGCGAAAAGACAGCCCGTTCAGTGGACATCTGAATGTGACGCGGCATTCTCTCAACTCAAATTTCTACTGACATCAGAACCTCTTCTCCGTCACTTTGATCCATCTGCTCCCACAGAAGTGCACAGTGACGCAAGCGGTATAGGCATCGGAGGCGTGCTTGTTCAACGTCATAATGATAAAGAGCACGTCGTTGCCTATACGAGTCGTTCACTCAGCAAGGCTGGAAAAAATTATACTGTGACGGAACAAGAATGCTTGGCGGCCGTATTTGCTGTTCAGAAGTTTCGCTGCTACCTCTATGGGCGTCCGTTCACGATTGTAACGGACCATCATTCCCTATGCTGGCTCGTTACTCTCCGAGACCCTTCTGGCCGCCTTGCGCGCTGTGCTCTACGCCTTCAGGAATTTGACTTTAATGTCTCGTACAAGAGTGGAAGACGTCATTCCGACGCTGACTGTCTTTCTCGCCTTCCATTGTCTACAACAGAAGATAATACGGACACCTTCGACGTCTGTTTTGCTACTGTTTCGCGCACATTTCCTGACGTCACCATCTTTCAGCGGGAACAGCACAATGACTTGACTTTGGACTCCCTTGTTCGCCAGTGCCCGCAGTCCCAAGGGCAGTGGGCGCTTTTGCCTTCGCGATGGACTGTTATACAAGACAAATTACTCGGCAAATGGTGCGCGGCATTTACTAGTTGTTCCCGAAAGTCTGCGACGCGACGTCCTCCGTGTCATGCATGATGACCCGACGTCAGGCCATCTTGGATTCATTCGCACTTTACATCGAATGCAGGAGCGCTTCTACTGGCCTAAAATGAGGCAGTGTACGAAACAATACGTCTCCAGTTGCGACAAGTGCCAGCGCCACAAGCGACCCACCAGCACTCCGCATGGCCTCCTTCACCCTATAGCGCCGCCCACTACGCCTTTCGAACAAGTTGGTATCGACCTGCTAGGACCATTTCCGCGGTCTTGCAACAACAACCGCTGGATCATAGTCTGTGTCGATCACCTCACCAGATACGCGGAAACCGCTGCGATACCGTCCTCCACAGCTGAGTCCGTCGCTTCCTTCCTGTTACGCTTCATCGTTCTTCGCCATGGTCCGCCTCGAGTCATCATCAGTGACCGTGGTCGCCAATTCGTCGCCGACACTGTGGAAGAATTGCTTCGTCTCTGCACTTCGCAGTTTCGCCATTCAACACCCTATCATCCCCAGACGAACGGCCTTGTCGAACGCACAAACCGCACGCTTACTAATATGCTGGCCATGTATGTATCATCGAATCACAAGAACTGGGATGAGATCTTGCCATTTATCACCTATGCTTATAATACAGCGAAGCATGAAACCACGGACTTCACTCCGTTCTACCTACTCTACGCTCGACATTCGCGTAGCTGCCTCGACACAATACTTCCATTCGTTCTTCATACGAACGACTCAGTGGCTCAAACATTGTGCCGTGCTGAAGAAGCCCGCCAAATTGCTCATCTGCGCACCCTGGCATCACAAGATCGCTCCAAGCAGCGATATGATCAACGCCACGACATCGTTTCGTTCGAAAAAGGTGACTGTGTGTGGTTGTGGACCCCTCAACGAAAACGTCGGCTATGCCAGAAATTTTTGTCGCAGTATACTGGCCCATTCGTTATCGTAGATCGCCTGAGTGACTTGACCTATGTGGTGGCACGCTTGACGTCAGCTGGTCGTCGATCTAGCCGAACCCAGTTGGCTCATGTAGCTCGTCTCAAGCGGTTCCATCCCGCATTTCGCCAGTGATTCGACTCGCCCATGGGGCTTCGTCTGTGAACCGGGGAATGCTACGGTATGAGCCGGGCCATGATATGGACGAAGGAAGAGGAAGCTGGCTGGTTCGGCCTATGGACGCCATCATCGCCTATCATTGCCTGACCTCATCTGTAAATAAACATAGTTAACCTCAATTTAACCGTAACAATATATATATATATATATATATATATATATATATATGCTTATAAAAAACTGTTTATTGGTGTCGTTTCGATCGGTCTCCGATAGAAACGTCACCAATAACAGTTTTTTAGAAGCAAATATATATTTTTCCTAATTTGTTCTACGGCAACCGAAGCCAGACTCTTCATAATCTACGTATTTATATATATATATATATATATATATATATATATATATATATATATATATATATACACGGTGAAGTAGACACGCGTATGAAGCGATTTATTGACGTTTCGGCCGCGGGTCCGGCCTTCATATCGATGAAGGCCGGACCCGCGGCCGAAACGTCAATAAATCGCTTCATACGCGTGTCTACTTGACCGTATATATTTACCCGGACCCAGAATCACTTTTTTTCGATATATATATATATATATATATATATATATATATATATATATATATATATATTCCACGCATTGCTACTAATCTTTTTTTGTGCCACCGAACAACATTAGGTTAGTTTTCATACACACAGAGTTTAAATCAATTTGTTTTCTTCAATTATCAAACAAGGAGCAACGCACTTTCAATCTTTCAATTTTCTTTGAAATCTCATGTTCTCAAAGTAGCAATTTTATTTATTCACCTAAATTGTGTAGATGCAAAAAAGCTGGTGAGTGTTTCAGAGATAAAATAACGTAAGCAGTGCTGGAAAAAAAAACGTTGGTCTTTTTTTTATAAAAGTTGTTTTTTACGGCATAGTCTATTGGAATATCTTAGCACGGTGGTGCGCGAATAAACGAAACACTTGGAAAGGTACACGAAACACAGCGCAAACTATCAACCGAAACTTTATTGAAACAACACACATAATATGGGTGGTTAGAAGAACACGTGTAAGAACCCATGAGAAGACACAGATTATCTCAATGACACGCTTCCAGATAGCCTAACTCCGCGGCAAATGAATGGTTGTGCAGCGCGAGCAGTCGATTTTTCAACCAAGAAACTCGCTAGCAGACGCTGCCTGCGTCGGCGTCGCGAGGCGAGAGGGGGGGAGCGTAGGAGAGGGAGGAGGGGACGCGCATGCGCAGTGGGAGTGTGGACGCCGCGGGCAGGGATGCCTAGAGGAGAGAGGGGGGGAGCGTAGGAGGGGAGAGAGGAGGGGAGGCGCATGCGCAGTGAGGGTGTGGTTGCCGCGGGGAGGGTGCCTAGAGGAGAGAGAGGGGGAAAGGAGTTTTTTGTTTATTTTTTTCAAAGGGTTTGCGCATCCGCAGTAAGGGAGGGCACGCGGCACACCACCACCACCACCGGATTAAGCTTCGCCATAAAATGCTTCACATCTAAAACGGGCGCCCTTCTGTACCCACTCATGATGTAGAAAGAAAAAAAAATCACAGCATATCCGCGGAGTGAATGATGATGAGTGGGCGAAGCTCCGGAGGTACATCATCAAAGACGTGATGGTGGTTGGTTGCATGTGGTCAAACGATATGCATGTGAGACCATATCGCGATGCCATGTGTTGTATGGCATCGCGATCGTCATCGTCATCAGCGTCATCGTTATGACGCATAGTGGGTACATTCCTATGTGGTGGCATCGCGATCGTCATCGTCATCAGCGTCATCGTTATGACGCTGATGTTTTGTATGGCACGCTGACGTGTTGTATGGCACGCTGGCGTGTTGTATGGCATCGCAATCGTCATCGTCATCAGCTGGTGGCTACTACTACAAACATGGGACGCACGACCCACGGGATAACGAGCTTCGCCCCTAAAAAAAACGACACGGGGCACACTTGGCGTCAGACAACACCGCATGGGAGGAGACGCAGAGGGGTCATTTTACGTGCCGCAGCTTAAAAGAAAAAGAAATATAAAACAGTATCAGCTTATGCATTGCGGACACTTGAAGCGCGTTGCTCAAATACAAGCACGTAACAACTATGACAGTTGTTATCTCCATCTAACAGGTACCTTGCAGCACTGCCAAAGCTACGAGGAGTACAGTGTCTTTGCGCAGCACATAATATAGTTCTGGGCTTAACTCTGATTATCAACGAGGTGTCCAGGGCTTTAGCTGTGCTTCTTGCATGGCGTGTTACAGGGATACGCAGTACGTGAAGCCTTTGACGCATGCACTTCTAAATTTCTGAAATAATGCAGAGATCACCGGCTGGTAACCGTAATAACCACCCTAACCGCGATGACGTGCAGCAACATGGCAGCCGCCATAAACCCGAGACCACCCGGTTTCATCCGAATTCGTGCTTCTTACTGGCTCTCTGTCCGGACCGCAAAAAGAAGCGGCATAATCTATCATCGCTTAGTGTAATCTAACGCTGAGGACAAATCATCAGGTATCTTTTTTTTGCGCTTATTTATATCGTTCGTTTGCTTTTGAAACTGTTAGGACTACTGTGGCGGTAGAGAGCCATAAAAGTGGTTTGATGTTAACTGAGCAGATGTCGCCACAACATTAGCGTCGGTGATGCGTTGACGATGCGAAACACCCCGAATGTCTATATTGTTTTCTGTGTCAATAATTTGGTGTTCATCCCAATAATGATACGCGATTGCTGCTGGAAGTGCGTCGACCATGCTGTCAAAAAAGAACTAGGCGAAAACGCCAGTATAAACGCTGATATAAAAAGAACCGCGTTCCTCAAAAACGCCAGCGAACACGTCCTGCACAAGTGGGTTTCTGAACATAAAGAAACGGCGAGGTGGCGTTCGCGCAGAGGTTTTTGCGTTTTGTATTAACTCGAGAGAGCAAGTATCGATAAGGTAGGCGAGGCGACGCAAAAGAGACGACGAGCAGACGACGCGACGCGGATGAACACGTCTTGAGGGGGGCTTTCGCCTTTCCTATTGGCTAACAAGCCCTGCAGCTTCCACAGGGGCTGCAAGGTACTTCTGAGATGGAGTATGGTTCACGCTTGTCCTGTGTATACCTATGCGTTCCTTTCGAGCGTCTTTCTTTGTGCTGCAGTTGCGCGCTGCAAGTATGGAACTGCTTGTCGTTCTTCGTGTGACATTCTAATTTCTTGCTATCGCATTGATTGCTTCGCCCTATGGCCTATCTCTAGGCTTATTGTACATTTAAATAGTCTACATGAGACGGTCAGAAAAGTGGTTTGCTTTCTATAAATATACACTCCCGCGCTAGTAATGTCAATGGCCTCGACAGTCACACTAAAAGTATTCGAAACAATTTACAGAAAATGAAGTACCGTTTTGTTGTGACAAGGCACCGCGACGACCTTATGTACAGATCACGCGAGGTACAGATAGAATCACACTTGTCTAGAGCAGCGGAGCGCGTGGCTGTCGACGCTGTTGCTGGCCGCAGCTTCTACCTCGCGTTAGCTACAAGCTTCCTTTCATGCTTGAATTATAGCACAATGGCCTAGCATGCGGTAGAACCATATTTGGCATCATTACGGCGTCAGTCTTTGCATATTTCTGCAGAAAACGGCAGCTGCAGCGACCGGCTGGGCGTTCTAGACAAATGTGATTCCGACTGTACATGAAAACAAGCGGTGACATCATCACATTTGCGCGATAAATAGCTTGGAGTGCCAGCTGGCGCACTCTTCAGACATTTCGCGTCTGGTACTCGGACCGTAGCTGATGTTTTTATGCGCGCATTTATAGAGACGGCGTGGTTTGGTTCGTCGCTGTGCATTTTACCGCTCCTGGTAAACTGGACACGAAGGTACATATGCTCCATCGCAGTTCATTGGGTATGTGCAATTCTGTCCCCCCTGTGGTCTCGCTGCTAACAACCCTCAAGAAGTTAATCTCTAAGCGGCACATGTGAGACGCCCGCTGCTTCTTGCGCATGCGTAGTAACCGGCAAACATGGGAACGAATGTATAATGATTCTTGGGCCTTAACGTCTCAAAATTACGATATGATTATCAAAGACGCCGTAGTTGAGGGCTCCTGTAATTTCTACCATCTGGGATTGTTTAACGTGAACTTAAACCTAAGTGAGACGGTTATTTAGCGTTTTTGATGCTATAATGCCGTTAGGGATCCTTTAACAATTTTGTTGGGTCCCTAAGAGTGTAAATACATGTGCCATAAAAAATAACGAACTAAAATTGAAACATCAATCTTCAAACCTCAAGGTACACGTGCCTCAAGAATTTTTGTCTCCATCGAAAATGCGGATACCACGCCCGGGATTCAAACCCGTTACCTTCGGATCAGCAGTTAAACACCATAACTACTTCACCACCTTGGCGGGTAGAAAGAAACTTGTGCTCGCGGGGAAGGCATTTGTTGCGATTTTGCGCTTTTTTTTGTCCCATCCCTCCGATAACTGCCATGTATTTAGCGCTAGATTCAACTTCCGAACGATCGACCATGATCGACGATTGCTTTCGTTGTGATAGCGCCTGCTACTTTGGGTTGTTGGCGTCGGTGTTTAAAAATTGGCCGCTACACGAGCAGAGCTTTAGTCTGCAGTCTTGAGGTAGCTTCCCTTTAACTAACATACACATTGGTTAGAACCCGTGTATTGTAATTTTTTTCTCCATCTGAAGGTGCAG
>JALIZH010019320.1:600000-835000 GCA_030522465.1 Rhipicephalus appendiculatus
CGAATTAGCAGGCGGGCGCTAGAATGAACGGACATACCACCACACTGCACTGGAAGAGCCCAAAGAACCACCTTTGGACGCGTTATCACAACTTAGGCGCTACTGCACGTTAACGTCAGGTGATTTCGTAAATTACGTTCATGGAGCTCTAACAGCAAACAGAAATTAATTCATCAGTCAGTGACAGGCCAGAAACAAACACCGACATGCACTCATGCGCATGACGCTATTTACGCTCCAAAACCCGTTTATTTACATAACATAGTCAGCAAAATCAAAATTAAAAGTAATCAGTAATTTGCATTTGCCTGTGTTTCTTTCCCAATCCCATGGGCATCGTTTGTAGCTTGCCCAGGAGCTCCAGCATCGCGTACGAATTCTCATGTGCTGAGAAATGCTGCTGTTTTATTGTTTTGCATCTCTAGTAAATTTGGTTCGGCTGGGTTTTCCAACACATTGTGATCACTGTGGGCCGACTTCTGCGAGGAGCGATGAAAACGAGGGGCTCCCAGTTCGAATTAACCGTTGTGGATACCGACACGTTCGAATTATTGGGAGTTTTCCCCTATAGAAATACACAGGGCTGTGCCGGGACCATGGGCTTCAGCTCGAATTAACCGAGTTCGAATTAACGAGCTTTTACTGTACCATGCAAAAAATCACTAAGAGAAAGATTAAGACTAAGCTGCAGACAAACTATAAAGAAAGCTACATCGGGCAGACTGCATTTGCATGAACTGGACGCGGGAACACACTTAATTGTGATAAGGGTAGGAGCACATATGTTTCTGTGGATGACGTTCTGGTGCAAATTTGTGGCATTTGGGCAAAGTATTAGAACACACAGTTCATTCCAAAATTTAACACCGGTTCACATATTGTGGTGTTCTAATCCTGCTTCAAATAAAAGATCATCCTTAATTGTCATCAAAGTTTGGCTGCTGCATGGTATGTTAAATTGAGACCAGAAGTGTTATTTTAATGTGATCATGACATTATGTCTTAGATAACATGCGTTGTTGAGTACTCTTCTTTCACATAATCATTTCTTTCAAAACATGCCACAGTCTAGGAAAGCTTTTTGCAGTTAATGCTTGTTTGTGGGCTAATTGGTCTTGAAGTACAGTGAAGTGATAAACGGCACGAAAAGACACAAACAGAAGGAGACAGACATGTGCAATGACTCACAAATGATTTCATTTTCAGAAGTGCGTGAAATATAAAGCATTATATATATTTTTTTAATAAGTGAACATGTCTGTTGTCTGTCTTTTCATACTGTGTATTGTTTCACTACACTTTTTGCTAGTTCTTTTTTTCATGCAAAGCATATTTTTTGCAGTTCATTTCTTAACGTTTGTATCAAGAACACTCTTGTGTAATACGCTGAGTGACAGTAATAAAAGGAATGTGTACAATATTTCCAATAGCTGTCTTCAAATATCACGTGTGCCTGTACTGTCCAATTACGTTTTTGAATTCAATAGCCATGTTTTGTTTCACAATAATACACTTTTTTTCGAATATTCATGTTGCATCGGCAACAGTGGACACTACTACTTGGACTGCATCTCCCATACAACATGACAGAGATATGCGTTAGGATGACATGTACCATTTCCTGCTTCATATGTCAATTTTTTTCAAAACAGCACAAAACATTTTCGGACGTTAGTTTAGCCATCAGTCAGCGGGAGAACTGCGCTTTCTACTTTTAATGTGATAGAGCTATCGAAGGCTTTGAAGTTTTACGGACTGGCAAAGAGATAATCGGACTGGCTAAGGTACTATTTTCGAAAGACGATTTCGTGTTTCCGTATATTTTTACCTGCTTAATGTAGACAGCATGCCACTAGTCTGTGCAAAAAAAGGCCCCGCTATGCGCATTTCAGTGTCCTTCTTAAGTGCGTAGTTGCATCTAGCGAACGCCTACGCTCCAACCGCCACTACTACATGCGTTTCATAAGGACTACCGAGTACGCCAACAGCGCGCAATCTGGATGGCGGTGCATCGCGTCATATAAAAAGAAATAAGATGGCAAAGGACCCTAGGGAGAACGCGTGGTGTAGCGAGAACCAGCACCCCGTCACAAAACGACAGTAACTTTCAAACAAATTCACCTCGTCTTCGCTTACGCGCAGAACAGAAGACCGCAGCGTAAATTACACAGATGAGACAACTAGTTACCTTAAAACAGCTGACATCCGAAGTAGTACAAGTCCCGCGTCTTCTTCGCCGGCCGGCAGCCCAAACGAACGCGTAATAAAGGAGAAATCGAAACGAACCAGCTCCGTAAAAACACAACCCATTTTAGCGACACTTGTAAGCGAAAAGCCCAAACATTCCGGCGTAATTTCTACGGCGACGCGCACGGCTTCAGCGCAAAACAAACGCAACACGGGCGCTGCCATCCTGCTTGAAAATAAAAAATAAATAAAAATTTACCGGAGGCGCGCTTAGATCACGTGACCGCCACCAGCCAATCGCGGCGCAGCATTCGCCCCATACATGTCAGGGGATATGTTACGGAAACACGCAAACGGGGGGGGGGGGGGGCGGGGTGGTGCCTGAACAAGAGGCTTAGAGAGCACAGCATCAATGTTAGGAAGGGTGGCGATGGTTTGTTATCCGCGCATTTCTGCACGTGTGGGTGTTCCCATCTTTCAAGACGAAAGCCTGTATTGTCTCATGCTCACGTCCGTCCGTCCGTCCGTCCGTCCTTCGCTCCGTCCGAGCCCTGGCACGGTGCCAGGTGGCCGCCGGGGCGCGCGAACGGACGCCGGTCGCTTCGGACTCTACAGCGCTCGCGCTTTGCTTGCGTAGCGTCGCTGTGCCCAGCGTTTCCAATCATGCAAGGAGATAGAGGCGCGCATCGCGTTCCATTCTGACCGACCCCGTCTCAATGGACACAGGCGTTCGCGGAACACACTTTGGAATTTACAAAGTGTCCGTCAATTTAAGCGCTGGAACGCGGATGGCGTCTGCACGATGCGCAAAGCGCGAGAAAATATGAACGCATGCGAACGTAGGCAGATTAGTCTTGCGTCTCGCTGCGATGCGCGGTAAAATGTTACAAAAGAAACCGCGCACACATTCCATTTGTGTGCCATCCCACTGAGAGTGTAAAAGAAAAAGACATGGCATAGTCAGTCGAATGGCCACAGGCTTTCGCCGAACACACTTTCCAATGTACAAAGTGTCCTTCAATATTTTTATGAGTGCTCTGTTAAACGCATGCACCAAGATGAAACCACGCGGTTCATTTTTGAATCAGCGGCGACACATCAGCTAGGCCAAGATTGTGTGAGCGCACCATCGTTGTCATTATCTAGTAAAGAATTGTCATTTCTTGATGCTTCCTCAAATGCGCGTGCCTGAGTGTCCGCAATTTCAAGTATATATATTTTTATCCGACTTCCAATGAAATCTTTTTGAAAGTTGGCACCCGTGTATATGTTCCTCCCTTTCCCCTCGCCGTCGCGTCAGTTCCGTGCTTAACACAATGAATATTTCGCACCAACAAGGCCAAAGGCTGCCCTTGCTAAGCTTGGTAAAAGATGTGCGCGACTATACCGCAGTGTTTCCACAGCACCAAAACTAATGGTAATAGATGGCCAGTTTGTAAAACGTAAAGCATCCGTTTTGCCTCAGTCGCGCAGGAAAGTATACGCCGGTCGTATGGGTGTGAACACGAGACTGTCAGATTATAAGAGCTCATCAGGGGCAAATATTCATTTCCACACAAAGGGACTCAGTGTGGATGCTCATTGACGCCACCGTGGTTTTTCAACATTGGAACTCACGAACCAGCGAAACTGTAGAAGCGTTTCCCATTAACAAAAAGAAAGGAGGCTTGCATAAATCAGTTTCACTGATGGAGACCGCCTTCCTTGAAGGACGCTATTCTTAAGTTCATCATATTTAGTTTATTATGTGGTGTTCGCAACTATCAGGATACCTTTCTACGTTATCTGTTCCTACTCCCGGTTTGAGCTTGTGTCAATTGCTTGCAACACATCTTATCTGGCTGCTACTTCCGTCTGTATATTTCTAAGCTGTGCATGCTTTGTCCTACCGCTTGAGAGTGCGTGACGATGTATGTTCTTTGATGAGAATGCATTTGACTTGTGTGTAGTTCGGGGATGCGCGAGTGCATTTATATATGTAGTATCGTTTCTGAAACAAAATCAGTTGTGGGAGTCGCGAATTTCTTGCCCCCCTTAGTCCTCATTAAAGTGCGCTGCTTCACCTATACGGCATGATGATGAATCACCAACAAGCCCAAGATTCCACCCTATTGAAGTTCATTGTCCCGTCTTTATAAGTATGCAGTATACTCATCAGATAGGTTTTGATAATATTGTGCTACAACGCGGGTAGTTGAGTTTATTCTGAAAATAACGCGGTCACCAGCGATAACGCTGGAATCTTGGGCCATACGTTTGTTGAAGGCGACGTGATTCACCAACGATAAAATTATCCACAACTGACTACAGTTTTCACTATCTTCGTACTGCAAATGCCACTTGCCTTTGCAATGTGCTTTCTGTTTGCTGTACTCGTGTTCGCCTAATAAATAACTCGATCTGTAACGAAAAAAATCGCCAGATCCCACGCACTGTGGGAATCGACGAAATGCGAAACAGCCAGGAAGGAGCAAATCCTGCTGTACATAATATGCATGTCATGATTTACATGTTAGGACCTCTCAATTGTGTTCGTCATCATACAGTGACGTCGCGCAATACCAATTTTGTTGTATATCAAGCTAGCGATCGAACTGGACGCAAGTGCACCATCAGCGTGGCGTGCAAGTCATGTCGCACATGACATGTCATGATTTCCATATGACCACTTGTCATTTATGTTCGTCATACAGTCACGTCACGCAATACCAAATTTGGTGTATATCAAGCTAGCGAAACGGCCGCGAGCGTGCCATGAGCGGGTATGCAGGTCATGCTGCACATGACATGTCATGATTTCCATATGACCACTTGGCATTTATGTTCGTCATACAGTCACGTCACGCAATACCAAATTTGGTGTATATCAAGCTAGCGAAACGGCCGTCAGCGCACCATGAGCGAGGCAGGTAAATCATATTTTACATGACATGTATGTCATGATTTTCATATTATCACCTGTAATTTATGTTGGTCATTCAGAAATGTCTCATCGTAGCAATTTTTGGATATATCAAGTTAAGAAAACGGCCGCAGCAGCACTATGGCCATGGCGTGTAAATCATATTTTTCATGGCAAGTTAGTCATGATTTTCATGATATGACTAGTGATTCATGTTTGTCATGCAGTCATGTTATGCCATACAAATTTTGGTATAAATCCCATAACGATACGGCCAGGACAGCACAAAGTCGTAGGTGGCTAGATAGATAGATAGATAGATAGATAGATAGATAGATAGATAGATAGATAGATAGATAGATAGATAGATAGATAGATAGATAGATAGATAGATAGATAGATACGCTCAAAGTCGCCAAAGTTCGCTAAGAAATGCTTCGCATTTAAAACACGAAGGACGCTTGAGCTTCGCCTTCAAGAGTAGTACACGGTAGCGTAACCTGTACGCATGGCCTTCAACCACGTCGAAAGGAAAGGAACTCTTGTGCGCGTAACATTGGCCGTTTCAAGCTATCCTATAATGTGTACTGGAAGTACAGTTGCTATATGCCCACTACGCCATAATTCTTCCTTTTGCTAATTGAAGAAGTACCCACTACTCGTCCGCAAGGTGCCACGTGCAGCTTCACACTTTGTTATGGGTGGGCTGCTTTGAACCACCCACTCGTTGCGCAATTCACATGTTTTGACGCCTGGTACGATTCTGCCACGCAATTTATTACATGCGTTAAGGAGACTCCTACCACTACATGACATTCATATAACTTTTTCTTTTTGTTTCAAGGCAGTTTCAAGCAATGACGGGGCTCTGTGCAAGCAGATAGAACACCTGCTTGCCGCGAAGACGGCCTGGGTTCGATTCTCACTTCGAACCGAATATTTTTATCATTTATTTTATTTGCACGGGGAAGAAGACAGACAGACAGACATACAGACAGACAGACAGACAGACAGACAGACAGACAGACAGACAGACAGACAGACAGATAGATAGATGGATAGATAGATAGATAGATAGATAGATAGATAGATAGATAGATAGATAGATAGATAGATAGATAGATAGATAGATAGATAGATAGATAGATAGATAGATAGATAGATAGATAGATAGATAGATAGAGAAAAAAATTCTGGTGTTTTAAGCGCCAAGACCACGATACATCATTATGAGGCACACCGCAGTGGAGGGCTCCGAAAATTTCGCCCGCATGCTGTTATTTTCTGTGTGCCTAAGTCTAAGCACATCGGCCTCTGGTGTTTCACCTCCATCGAAATGTTACTGCCAAGGCCGGGAGCTAGCTCGCGCCTTTCAGGTCATGAGCTGCGCACCGTAAACATAATACCGTAGCGGCAGCTTTAACTCGATCTTTTTACTACACTTTCTGCATAACAAAGGAACATATAACATCAACGTGTCAAGAATATCGCCAAAACAACTTCGATTAGTGTTTTTATAATGACGTGTTGTGACGACTGCCTTTTTTTCTACGCCGGTAATCTTCTTTTTTTAAAACACCATTCTGAAACCTACATATTTCTTTTAGTAGGTTTACTTAGCCGCACGCTTCCTTGCTACCCTGTGTACAAGCGGGTCAGGGCTCCCCAAGCTGTTCTAGCAGCTTTTACCTGCCCTCCTCGTGACATGCTCTTGTTGTGTCGGAATAAAATTGCAGTTTCAATATCAGTGAGCTTTCGCATTATTCGGGCGAAAAAGAAGAGTTCACTCGGTATAGGACATTCGTGACATTCTGTGAGAGAGTTTTCAAAAGATGCGCCCTTTCGTTTCTTCTAATTACTGGACTTGAGAATCTCAGGAATGAAATAAACAGTGGCTGCTTCAGTGCTACATTGATGAAGCCACGTTCGGCGTTGTCACGTGCGGCTCTTTTTGTTGCTGGGGTGGGATGCCCTTTTTGTGCGCCGCTCCATGACGTTTGGACGACCTTGTTGCTGGGCGACCTACACGCCTCGTCGTTGGAACAATTGCGCGGCCCTGATAGCTGCGCCCATGCATTGATAAGCTGCGGGGAAACAAAAGGCACCGGTATTCTCACGTGGGCCCGGAATGATGCCAACGTGTTTTTGCAGGTTGTGGCTTATTATTTTCTTTTTAGCGCCCCAGCTGTTTTGCACCCTCGAGCCTGTGCGCAAGTGATTCGACTGCGTTTTCATCTCTTTCGTGAGACACTCATCTGCTACGGTGACACTCGTTACGCAAAGAATTGCCAATTAATGAAACGTGAAAAACCCCCCCTTTGCACCTCAAGAGAAATTAGTGAAATGCATCTCGCCTAGTGTTTTCTTTCATCTATCTGCATTTCAGTTGCGCTGCCATTCACAATGGAGTTTAACCAAGTTTTCCAAATTTTAACAGATGTCCTGTAACGTTGTCAAAGAACTGTAGGAACATTAAAGTGCAAAACCAGACATTCACCAGAACGACAGACACAGGACGGGTGCTAGACACAGGTTTTCCGCTCTAGTGTTCCCAAAAGCTATGCACCATCTCGCCGAATTTCAAGTCTTGTTAAACAGTAGGAGCCTACATATTTGAAACTTCCTCTGCATTCCAGTGGGTTCCGAATCACTGTGAAACCAAAGCAAATGGTCGATGCATTGGGGAGAGCTACTGACGATTATTCGAAAAGCCGGCTCATTCTCATGCATAAATACGCCGAATATTACAATTACCGTATTTAATCGATTGTAACGCGACCACAATTGTAACGCGAGGGGTGACTTTTCTTTCCGTCCAGGAAGAAAAAACAGTAAAAATAGTAGTATGTCAGTATTCTATTATAACGTGAGCGTTGACTCTAGGTAGCAAAAATCCGGAAAAAAGCTCACGTTAAATACGCTACTCGAGCGAGAAGACTGCGTTTCCCGTTGGTTCCCAGAGAGCATAAAAGAACGAATAGTTAACGCTGTTGATTTGACACAGTCCACCGAGATCCTGACATATTCTTTTCTGAGTCGGAACGGCGTAGACAAAGCAGTTTTCGTTTGGAATTAATGTGTGCTGCCTTCTCGTGGCCGCGCAGTCGAAAATACGTTCATTCGCTCTGTTGTCCGCAGGCACATCAGGCGTAGAGAGCAACACTAGCAGGAGCTTTATTGAATTCGAACTTTCACACTTGCCTAACGATAAGGCCCATCAAGGTGACGCATGGGGTTTAGCATGTTTTGTGGTTGGTTTTGCATGTTCGTTAAACCTGCGCTACAGTAAGCAGGTACACTAGGTTGGGAAGAACGCACGGAACGAGGACATCACTATTGTTATAGCGCGAACTCAGCACAAGGGCAAAAGGTACACGAAGACGAGCGCTAACTTCCAACTAGGTTTATTGTGCAGTGCAAGAAAATATATAGGTGACAGACACCACGTGACAAGATGAGCAATGCAAAGAGGACAAAATATTCAAACAACAAAAACATATACCAAAAAAGCAACCTAAGGAAACATCAAGGAACACCAAAAATGTTATCACTAGATCCAGAAAGCTTAATTTCTTCTCGGAGAGAGACAAGGAAGGCTCGCTCACGCACGAGTCGTGTTCCATGTGCGCAGCCTCGACGATGATTCGGGTGCGGTCATCGCTGTGTTTATACAGCGTCACCTCGAAAAAGAGGCGCTCAGTGGCACGCAGTACAATGCTGTGCAATAAACCCATCTTTCCCGTTTGTAACATTGTTAGCATGTTCCCTTAGTCGGTCGTTTAGACACCTTCCGGTCTGTCCGACATAACATGCGGTAAGGGGAACCCTATAGACAACTTCCTGCGAGCATTGCACATACCTAGTCCTATGTTTAATGTTACATTCAGCAGATGACTGCTTCTTGAGGGGGCTCGCTCATTTAGCGAGACTTATTAATTTGAACGATGTAGAAAACAGCACACGAACGCCGGCACGTTTCCTGATTTTCTTTAGTCCGTGAGATATCCGGTGTTTGTACGGAACAACGGCTATATTCTCACGCTCTTGACGTGTCGCCCGGAGCTTGGTCTTTCTTCTTACTAGTCCGGAAGATGGACTCAGCGAGAGGCAGGATGAAGGCCTCTGGAAAACCTAAAGCCATAAGTCGGGGCACTTCAGCCTTGAAACTCGCAGAAATGCTGTGATGGCACGACCTGTTCATAGCATTCACAAGGCAGGTACGCGCTAGGCTTCGCTTCACTAGCTTGCTGTGGGCGGAAGAAAAAGGAAGCAACGGTTTCTCCGCACGTCGTTCGTAACGCCAGCTAATGTGATGTCGACTAAAAAACAGTCTTAAATTTAAAAATCGTAAGGTGTCATTCGCGGGCATCTCATGTGTCAGCACTAGAGGCTTCAAACAATCTTCAAACAGGCTTGACGTCGGGGCCAATAGCGAGTGGAACATGGAAGAATTACACTTCAGAACAACCAAAAAGTCATCCACGTATCTAAATACTTTGATGACACGCGTACCTTCTAACTTTTTCTGCAGTAAATTGCCCATTTTGGCCTACAGCAAATCTTCTAAGGAACGAGGACGAGTCGTGCATCTCGTCGTGTCGTCCTCGTTCCCTGTGTCTTTTCTAACCTAGTGTACCTTGTAACTGTAGCGCAGTTTAACGAACATGCAAGGCCCGACAGTGGAGACGATTTAACGCTTCCTTGAAAGTGTTGCGATTTCGCGACGAGTTCTGATAATAAATAAATGAATGAATGAATGAATACCAAAGGAAGTGAAAAGAAACGGAAGAGCAATGGCGCAAAATGACATCTGTTCACGCAGGACAAGCTCGGTTGGAGATCGTTGGGGGGGTGCCTCCAGGGGGGCATAGAACAAATAGTCTGTGCCTGATAATGATGATGATCACCGTCATGATGACTGACAGAGCCGCACCATGGTTGTCTCGTGGATGTGCGCCGCTGATCTTTGCGGAATTGCTAGCAGCGTGAACTTTTGAAATCATACTGACGTAAAGGTAGCGCAAAAAAAAAAAAACGAGGACAAGAAAGTGAACAACACAAGCGCTTACTCACAACTGAAAGCTTTATTGCTTGAACAGGTAAGGTTCGCGTCGTGCAGGGCCAACGTCGTCTATTGCATCCCTCTGTCGTGTGGTCGTGTCTACGTCGGCCAGACGGACCGATGTTTAAACATACGTCTAAGAGAGCATCAGTCTTCCTTGCGGGGGAGACCCCTTACACACCTGGCTATGCACTGCGCTGAGTGCCGGTGCGATGCGCAAGTCCCCGCGACGGAGATCTTGTTTAAACACCACGATCGCACGACACGAGAACTTGTTGAGGCTTTTCATATTAGCACGAGGGCATCTATGTGCGTTAGTCATCCTTCTTTGGCCATCTCGGAAAAGGAAGTGATACTACTCCAGGAAAGGGGGTAGCCTGTTGGGGGGGGGGGGGGGGGGGGCTGGCGGAGGTGTGTTTTTGTGCTGGTTTTGCATTTTGCCTTGTCCACGATGCGTATGCGCGGGAAGTGGTCGCGCGCCTAGTTTAGATATATTTTCTGTTCAAGCAATAAAGCTTTCAGTTGTGAGTAAGCGCTTGTGTTGTTCACATTCCTGTCCTCGTTTTTTTTTTGCGCTACCTTTACGTCAGTATGAACAGTACCAACTAGCTCGCCTTTCCATTTTGCTTTTGAAATCAACTTTTACTCGCCGAAGGCAGCATGAACTCTGTCTCTTTCAAATCCTATATTGCGACAGAAACTATACAATGACACACCAGGCGCATTTCTTACGTTGATGCCGCTGTCGAGTTCCGTATGAAGTGCGAGGGCGCTAACATCGCGTCGCGCTTCGTATTGAAGTTTTTAGCTCACGAAAAAAACACATGGACAGAGGAAGGCGTGATACACACAGGCGCCTGTGTGTGTCACGCCTTCCTCTGTCCTTGTGTTTTTTCGTGCGCTAAAAACTTCAGTATGACGTACCAACACGCCCAAAACGCTACGTTATTGCGCTTCGTATGTTCTGTGCGCGATGTTGAAGCGCGCGAAAGAAGTCTATACTCGCGGCTCAAACGGTGGGAAAACGTGCCGGCCCGCTTCCTCCGCGCGATCGTTGCGTCAGGTTCCCAAATAGACTTACAAAGCAACGTCGAGCGGCGCCACTGTTCTTATCGTAACTGGGAATATCCACGGCGCGTCTCCTTACACCACCACAACACTGCTGCCCCGCTTCCGCGCACGCTCAGATCTGTCGGATTTCATCTGTGGTGCGTCACAATGGAACTATTGCTGACTAGCAATAGGATATAAGTGTATACTTGCTTGGGCCAGTTGGTGTCGATGCATTATTACGTTATTGCGCACAGCTTAAAAGACGGAGACTTAGAACACGGAGAACCGCACGAACACAAGCGCAAACATTCAACTGAATTTATTGGACGGACACATGACGCTTTTATACATACGCGTTTCATATTTACAAAAAACTTTTACAAAAATGGTTTGCAAACACATATATACACAATACCGATAACCACTCGTGCCGAGGACACAAACACCTATCGCAATCCCTGAATTACGTATTCTGACATAGGCGTATCAGCCGGGGGGGGGGGCAAGGGGGGGCGCCAGCCCCCCCCACTGACAAACGTTAGGGGGGCTAAGCCCCCCCACTTTAGGCAGTGGACACTGTCGGCTGTACGCTGGGAAACCAACAACTGAGGTGAAGTTTTCCTTCATCACAGTAATCACTTAATTATATCATGAAAATTTTTCTGCCCTTCTGCTGTGAAGATTTTCCTTGTAGGCTGTTTGCGGCCTACAAGCGCTTTCGTGCCTTCTGCTGTAGCATTGCAGAGCAGGCTAGCGCTGAGCAGGGGCCATAGAACATATTAGATCACTGGTTCATGCTTTTATTCTGCTGTGCGTGGACTGACATTTAAATCATCGATGATGCAAATGCGGGTGCGAACGAGCAAACGTTTTACGGACCGATCAAACCGCTTCCTGCTTCAGGAATAACATTTTCTTTCATTGAAAAAGGAATAGCGTCACCGCGGCTCTGTCGACGTTGATGTGAGCCGATAAGTGTGACGAAGTTTTTTTAATCGTTTAGTTTTGCCGTACTGGAAGCGCCAAAACAAGGTTTCCGCTTTAGTCTCCGATCAACCTGATCAGCGTGTGCGTTGCTTAAGCTGGCTTGCAGCGATGGTGGCAGCTTCCAACAAGGCGACGAATAAAGCAGTGGACTCGAGCACAGTGGGAAGCTCAGCTTTTAAGCTTGCCCCGCAACTTGATCCACCGGACCAGGAAGATGGTTAAGGTCCGTGGTTTTTTAACTAAGCAGACCTAAATAACAGTCGGGCTAGTTGGTTTTCATTCAACTTGAATTGACTTTTTCAACTCAAAATACAATTCGGTCAGTAAAGAAGCACACACGCGCAGCGCAGCCTTTTTCTCTCTCTCCCTCTCTATCTCAGCAAGGATGAGCTCACAGAGTTGTATACGCGCACAAACAGCTAATCGTCGAGTAAGGTTGCAAGGCGGGCTTGTTGGTACGGTATACTTGAATAACACTGGTAGCGCAAAGAAACGGGACACAAGAAGTAACACGGAGACACACACACAGCGCTACACTTCCAACAATTGATTTATTTTCGGGCACCACGTGGTTCTCATACACTTTTTCGCAAACACATGCACTAACACGTGTACACGTGTTTTGCGCTACCAGTGTTATTCAAGCTAATCGTCGTTATGCTGCAATTGAAAATATTTATTATACTCATATGAATCCATCTCGCCAGCTGTTACAAGTAGCCGCTGCTAATGTGATCGGCGGGCAGCCTACTTGAATTACTTTTAGGAGATCCCCTCCTGTATTTGCGCTGTTAAGCACTCTTTATCATGTTGTACCACCCAATCCTACTGTCTCTTAAGTTTCGTGTTGAAATTCGGCAGATCCCATACGCTGTGGGAATCGGTTGAAGCAGTCAGCGCACATATGGAATTCAAGTTTAGATGGTTCGATAGAAGCGGCAATTCTTCTCGTTTCCGCGTTTTATTGGTCGCTTGCTCAGGCTGCCCTTTTTATCTACCCCTCGTAGACAATACAAGGATAACCTG
Source organism: Rhipicephalus appendiculatus (assembly GCA_030522465.1). Taxonomy (NCBI): domain Eukaryota; kingdom Metazoa; phylum Arthropoda; class Arachnida; order Ixodida; family Ixodidae; genus Rhipicephalus; species Rhipicephalus appendiculatus. The sequence goes on from JALIZH010019320.1 coordinate 613,218, forward strand.
CCCGCTTCCGGTGGCTCTCCGTCTTTCCTTTTATTGTTTCAGCTTTTCTTTCCCTCCCTGACGAACTATATATATATATATATATATATATATATATATATATATATATATATATATATATATATATATATATATACAAACGCGCGAATCACGCCTGACAAGTGAGGTCGGTTTGCCCCCCCAACTCGCGAAAGAGTTGGTACGCCACTGCGTATTCAGATACATTATCTCCTTCTGTGTCAGTCCCAAAGATGCCATACTGACGCAGTCATCCCCCCAGTCGAACAATCTCGGACGCCTCAATGATTTTGCGCGTCGTCTGATTATTGTTCCTAGCGACCACCTTGGTTTCCCGGAACTTCGGTTGGCATCCGCAATCTCGACAATGCAAGCCTAGGTGTCCTTGCACCGATTTATGCACATTGTTGTTGTGCTCCCGTAGTCTTTCATTTAGGCACCTGCCTGTCTGGCCTACGTATTTCTTTCCGCATGTGAGCGGAATCATGTATACCACTTTCTTAGTTGTGCAAGCACTTGTTCCCTTTTTCTTTCGCACATTGAAAATTGAGGACAACTTACGGGGTGCCGTAAAAACCACTTGCTCTCCGGCGCGGCGCTTTTTCAGGCGATGCGAGACGTCGTGAAAGTACGGTATCGCAGTGGTCCTACGAAAATTCGCATTCTCGCTCTGGGATTTTTCCTGTAGTCGCTCCTTCCAGAGCGAAAATCCAGAGCGAAAAAAAAAGAGAAAAACGACCGACCTGAACTTGATACAGCGGTGAAAGAAAGAGAGGTTATTGCAGCAACCTGCAGCTGCAAAGTATGGTTACAACAACACGTAAAGAGTGAAATGCAAAATTTTAATGCCCATCATTATTTGGCGAGTTGCCCAGCAATTAGGGAAGTATGTCGAGTCTAACGCCAACAGCGCGGCGTCTTTTCCACATAAATAAATAATGCTTCAAAAAAATGCATGGGGTTGGATAGGCCCAACTTGAGTTTGAGAGTGGCACAAGTAAATTTCGGCTTTTAAACACGTAGCGTTTGCGTCATGAGAATGCACCATTGACTGAAAGAATGTTATTGCCAACTTAAATGCAGCCCACATCAGCCGCAGCATTTGGCTCACTCGTATGTACATCCACCAGCAAACGTCGCGTATAGGTTATGAAGGTGAAAGCCTTCGATGCCGCATCAAAAGCGAAGGTTGACCGTCGGCATCCCGCCTCGTCTGCGTCGGCACGACTTCCCCATGTCCCGCTAAAGGGAACCATGTGTGGATGCGAAGCAGCGGCGAGATGGTTAGCTTGAGCGGGAGAAACGTCGCCGCTCTCGTTTCGCGGCAGCGGCCCGGGCGTTCATCGCGGCGCGCTCCGTCATTTTTATACCGCGGAACTTGGTGCCCCCCAGCGGAGTATGCAGCTGTCGCACCACCTGTCGCGCGCCGCTCCGTAGAGGAATCCTAGAGGAGAGAACGGGGGGGAACCGTAGGAGAGGAGAGAGAGAGGGGATGCGCATGCGCTGTGGGGGGTGTGGGACGCGGGCGCCACTACCTAGAGTAGAGGATTCCTACAGCAGAGAAAAGGGCTGAGCGTAGGAGAGGAGAGATAGGGGGGAGGGGACGCGCATCCGCAGTCGGGGTGCGGGACGCGGGGGGCCGCTTCGTAGAGTAGAGAATTCCTAGACGAGAGAAAGGGGGGTGAGCTTAGGAGAGGAGAGAGAGGGGGGAGGGGACGCGCATGCGCTGTGGGGGGTGTAGGACGCGGGCGCCGCTCCGTAGAGTAGAGTATTCCTAAAGGAGAAAAAGTGGGTGAGCGTAGGAGAGGAGAGAGAGGGGGGTAGGAGACGCGCATGCGCTGTGGTGGTGTGGGACGCGGGAAGGAGGGACGTACTAAGTTTCTTGACCCACGGGCACCGGTGCACGCTTTTACCGGACTTCGTTGCGTACTTCCGGCACTATAATACGGCATCGAGCAATAAGAGCAGCATGTTCGTCGCTTTCGGAGGCCGCTATTCCTATTACAATGGGTTCAGTTGGGTTCAAAATGCGAGAAAACCTACGTATTCGTACCGACCGCAGCGCAGGCGGAGCTTGAAACTCATTTACAAAGAACGCGGCAGCGCTCCGCAAGCAGCCGACGCGGCCGCCGAGACCGCGTGATCCTGCCAAGCACGTCACGCCGACGGTGGCGCCGGCGTTTCCAGTGGTGGCCCTCGAGGCCAATACCAGTTCTACCCTCCTCCTTTCCCTCCACCTGACCCTCACATCCATTCTCCCCCCACCCCCCTTGTTGTACTATACTGTGTTACAGAAGGCTGTGCTCTGCTAGCTTGCGCGAATGTTGCAGAGAAACGCAGAGCCAATAATTTCCTCAACAGCCCACTTCATTACGAGCAAATGAGAAGTCAGCCAGAATGGTATATTGCATTGGTGAGGTGTTTATCTTTACCGCCGTTCTAGTGCATAATTGGAAAAGGCCGTTATTTGATGTGTTCGCTCTAGAATTGAATACGAATTCTTTAGTGCAATGTGTTCGTCATTGTGTCCGGATACGAACAGAATGAGCGTATGAATTCTCTGTCTATATTGAGCTCCTTCCAAGTGTCATACCTATGTTGAATAAATACCATGAAAGAGAAAAGAACAGGATAGCCCAGTGGTTACGATGCTCGCCTTCGGATCGTGGCTACGCGGGTTCGAATCTCGCCTCGCCGAGATTTTATTTCTTCAATAATTTCTCCATTTCTTTCTATCTCTTTCTCTGTATGTTTATTTCTTTCTGCCTCTCTCTCTCTGTGCTCGTTCTCTCGCCCATCAGAGTTATTGCATCAAACGCCACACAAATAGGCGCACGTATGCTAGGAGCCAAGCAGAAGAGGACGAAGAGAGCACGTGCCGGTTCATGATGATGATAACTTTATTTCTACGACACACTGAAAACCTCGCGCATAACAGCTCTGCTGTAAAAACAACAACAACAAAACAGCTGTTCCTATGGTACGCGGTCGGTCTCGGCGTCGCGCGCTTCCCTGAGGCCCTGGCGGGCGCCTTGAAGTGAAAACCAAGATACACCATAGTCACTTGACAGGCGAGCGGTACAGTTTTGCGCCTCATGCAGTTGCCCATCCGCCTCGTTCTGTACGATGTGTTGCGTGCGTGCACCTGTCCAATGCTGTGGAACGTTTACAGAAGTAACGCCGTTCCCGCTGCCGTTCCCTCGTAAGCGTAATGAGTTACCGTTACACTTCCATCGATCCTGAATGGAACGTTGGCGTTCCTCCGTTCCTCACAAAAGGAACTAGTTCCAGGAACGTCGTTCCTTGGAACGCTGTTCGGTACAACACTGATACCCAGCTAGCGAAACGGCTGCGAGCGCACCATGTTTGTGGCATTTAAATCATGCTGCACAGAAAATGCATATCATGATTTTGATGTTACCACCTGTCAATCATGTTCATCATACAATCACCTCACGCAATACCAATTTTGGTGAATATCAAGCTAGCCAAACGGGCACGAGCTCAACATGAGCGTGGCAGGTAAATCATGCCGTACATGACATGCATGCCAGTATTTTAATGTTACCACCTGGTCTTCATCTTCTTCACACAGTCACGTGACACGATACCAATTTTGGTGTATATCCAGATAGCGAACCGGCCGCGAGCACACCATAAGCGCGGCATTTAAATCATGCTGTTACATAACATCCATGTTGTGATTTTCATGCTGACACCTGTTATTTACGTTCGTCCTTCAGTCGCGTCATGCAATATGAATTTTGGTCTATATCAAGCTAGCGAACCGGCCGCGAGCATGCCATGAGCGTGGCGATTAGTAAACCATGCCGTACGTGACGTGTAAGTCATGATTTTCATGCTAACATAGGTCATTTACGTTTGTCATACAGATATATCTCGTCATATCAATTTTGGCATACATCCATTTAAGGAAACGGCCGCGAGAACCCCGAGTCCATGTCATATAAATCATGTCGTCCATGACATGCGGGTCATGATTTGCACATTCCTGTCACTTATGTTCGTCATAAACTCTTGTCACGTCATACCAGTTGTGGTACATATAAAGCGAACGAAGCGGCCGCAAGAGCACCAAGACAGTGGCGTGTAAATCATGCAGTTCATGGAATGCATGTTATGATGTTCATGTTATAATATTAATAATGTTTATTTACCATCTGTACAGAAATAATGATGGAGGAGGGGGGGGAAAAAAAGCGACAATCCGTTTGACAGAGTTCCCACTCCCGTGAAGGTAGCAGCAGCGGGGCACAAAACAAAAAATAAATAAATAAATAAAATACAGTTCTATACATGTGTACTATGACAGTGATATGTATTAAACCAACGTGAGAAACGAAAAAAAAAGCAAAACAAAAAGCCTATAAATCCTGCTATGCATTTATGACCTGCCATTTACATTCGTCGTATAGTCATATTATGCCACACCAATTTTGGTATACATCCAATTAACGAAACGGCCAGGAGAGCACAAAATCATAGATAGATAGATAGATAGATAGATAGATAGATAGATAGATAGATAGATAGATAGATAGATAGATAGATAGATAGATAGATAGATAGATAGATAGATAGATAGATAGATAGATAGATAGATAGATAGATAGATAGATAGATAGATAGATAGACAGACATGTCCAAAGGCGTTGAAGTTCGCTTAGAAATGCATCGCATTTAATAAATGCCGACAGCCGAGTGCGTAAATGTCACGCAGCTCGCATTTGTTTATCGCGTTATTACGCGTGCGCGTGCAAGCAAGTGGAAACTACCGTATTTCTTTCCTAATCACTTAAAGAACAACGGAAGGCTTCATTCGGGGCCGCAAAAGCGCACGCAAAGTATAAGACATGCGTTACTCGGCGTAAAATCAACACTGTTCAGCCGCAGCTAGACCCGCGCTGGACCAAATTTGGCGGTGGGCCGGACGGTCACGGTACTTTCCCCGTCCAGTGACTTGCTCCGCCAAGCCCCGCCAGCTGAGAGCACCGTGCGAGAGAGAATGCGTGAGAGATATTAGGCGCATTTGAAAAGTGTCGTGCATCTGCTCAGCTGAGTCGCCGGGCGCTCATCGTCGTGACCAATAAGTGGTAGGTTCGATTCCCGGCTGCGGAACTTTTGTAGCCAGAGCTACATTGGCCGTATTCGCGCCGTTTCGCTGTAGCCGGTGGCCGCACCGCTCACCGCGTCATCTGGCATGACGTTGGAGGAGGAGCCAGTGAAACCGCGTAGCAACCGCGTTTCCAGTTGAAAGTCAGCGTTGTGCGTGCGTGCGTGCGTGCGTGCATGCGTGTGTGTGTGTGTTTGTATGTGTGTATGTGTTTGTGTGTGTGTATGTCTTTGTGTGTGTGTGTATGCGTGTGTGCGTGCGCGCGTGCGTGCGTGCGTGTGTGTTCTACTCTGTCCGCGTTACACTGAAAGAAGCCAGCCTTCGTCGTCGCAACGAAACCAAAGAGGAGGCAGCGAGCCGACGAGACGTAGGAAGAACGAGCCGCACGCCTCGGGAAGCCTAACCGTACAGAGAACTAAGATAAACAATAGACATATTTAATTGGGCGTCCGCAAAGGTGTTGCGGATGCTCAAGTAAATCTGTCCAATAAGATTAACCGTACCTCTCGCTACGCACACCCAGGCATAACTGAGTTAAGCCACGGCCATTTTTTTCTTGTAGTTTTTTCATTCTCATCCGTTGGCGTCCATTTTAACCACGTCATATCCGTGACAGAAATACGTGACTGAGGTCTTGGTGGACCCAGGCATAAAGCACTTCCGTGTTTTAAAAAGTCGGCAGATCCCACGCATTGTGGGAATCGATGTAATGCGAAGCAGCCAGGAAGGAGCAAATCATGCTTTACATAATTTGCATGTCATGTTTTACATGTTACGACCTCTCATTTGTGTTCGTCATACAGTCACGTCGCGATATACCAATTTTGGTGTTTGTCAAGCTAGGGAACTGGATGCAAGCGCACCATGAGCGTGGCATATAAATGGCATTGTAGACGGACATGCATGCCAAGATTTTCATGTTACCACCTGCCACTTATGTTCGTTATACAGTCATGTCACTCAATGCCAAATTTGGTGTATATCAAGCTAACGAAACGGCCGCGAGCGCGCCATGAGCGTGGAATGCAAGTCATGTCGCTCATGACATGTCATGGTTTCCATATTACCACATGTCATTTATGCTCGTCATACAGTGATGTCACTCAATACCAAATTTGGTCTACATCAAGCTAACGAAACGGCCGCGAGTGCGCCATGAGCGTGGAATGCAAGTCATGTCGCACATGACAAGTCATGATTTCCATGTTACCACCTGCCACTTATGTTCGTTATACAGTCTTGTCACTCAATACCAAATTTGGTCTATATCAAGCTAACGAAACGGCCGCGAGCGCGCCATGAGCGTGGAATGCAAGTCATGCCGCACATGACAAGTCATGATTTCCATGTTACGACCTGCCACTTATGTTCGTTATACAGTCATGTCACTCAATACCAAATTTGGTCTATATCAAGCTAACGAAACGGCCGCGAGCGTGCCATGAGCGTGGAATGCAAGTCATGTCGCTCATGATATGTCATGATTTCCATATTACCACTTGTCATTTATGTTCGTCATACAGTGATGTCACTCAATACCAAATTTGGTGTATATTAAGCTAACGAAACGGCCGCGAGCGCGCTATGAGCGTGGAATGCAAGTCATGTCGCTCATGAAGTCATGATTTTCATATTACCACTTGTCATTTATCTTCGTCATACAGTCATGTCACTCAATCCCAAATTTCGTGTATATCAAGCTAACGAAACGGCCGCGAGCGGGCCATGAGCGTGGCATATAAATGATACTTTTCATGACAAGTTAGTCATGATCTTCATCAATCAATCAATCAATCCAAATTTTATTTTCGCAGTAGACAATACAGTGCATTGTAAATGCGAAAATATGGGACCAGAGAAAAAAGCTGCGCTTGCGCAGCTTGACTAAGCTCTGGTCACCCGTACAGCAGCAGTGACAGGATGAAACATATCAGCAAATCTAGCCTTAGTATATACAATGCTTTTGTCGAAGGCAGTTATACAATCAACAATGTTGTAATAAAAAAGAAAAAAAACAGCAATGTTTTTAATTTACGATCCCTTTAGTAAAAAGAGTACACAAAAAAAGCATGTTCGTAAGAAACTACTGCATACAAAGAAACATGAGTAGTTCCAACACATTTACATAAACATATCTAGTAAGGTTTTTTTACTAATGTTAAGAACATCAACATTTTTTTTGGTCTAGTTGATTTAGTGTAGTGGCAAGTACATAATCAAGTTTTTCTTTCCCATAATGGGTACGCGAGAAAGGAACGTGGTATTGAGGGTGATACCTGAATGGATAGGTAATTGCATTTGCACGAAGATTCGCTATTACTTCGAATACTTCTGTTCTCCTTAATGTAGCATTTTTGTATGTTCTCAGTAGTTTATGTTTGTATATGTTGTGAACCTTCATAATTTTATGTTTGAGGAATAAAGGTTCCGCGTGTTCTAGAAACGAGGCATTTTCTATTGAACGAAGTGCTTTTTTTCTGGATCAAGAATATTTGCTGTAAGTTTGATAATGTTGTGTTTCCCCATATTAGTGTGCAATAATATAAGTGAGAGTTAAAGAGCGCAAAATATAACATTCTTTTGATGCTAACTGGAAAAGTGTGACGGTTCCGATTTAGTACACCGGCTGCTCTGCTTAATTTTGGCAATAAAGTTTTCACATGTTCATTCCAGGACATATTTTCTGAAAAAATTACACCGAGAATCTTAATCTGTTTCTCTATTTTGATCTGATATGGCCCAAGAGTTACATAGTCATCGATTTTCCTTAAAATGCCGGGGGGCACGGAACAACACGCATTTCGTTTTTGATTCATTTAGAATAAGCCTATTGAACCTGCACCAGATCTCTAAGTTATGACAGAATGTATTGCCCTTACGTATTATGGTCTCCAAGTCTCTTCCTTCAATAAGTACCGAACAATCATCGGCATATATTATATATTTACAATCCTCACAGATTCTTACAATGTCATTAATATAAAAAAGGAAGAGAACTGGCCCCAGTATGCTACCCTGAGGAACACCAAATTCAATAGGCCTAAGGCGGGATTTATATTTATTTAGCTCGACATATTGGTAGCGTGCTCTCAAATAAGATTTAATAAGTTGAAGTACTTTTCCACGTAACCCGTAATGTTCTAACTTCTCAAATAAAATTGAATGGTTTACCCGATCGAAAGCTTTACTAAAATCTAGAAATATACCTAGTGTCATGACCTTATTTTCAAAATTGTATATTTCCTCTTTTTGAGCTAGAAGTGCGGTCTCAGTGCAACGTCCCTTTCTGAAGCCGAATTGGTAATCTGTTAATAAGTTGTATTTTCTAGTGAACTTCTCAATACGACAGTTTATTACTTTCTCAAGTCCCTTTGAAAATATAGGCAAAATTGACACAGGACGATAGTTGCTTAAGCTATTTTTGTCACCATTCTTGTAAATTACTGACACTCTAGCTACCTGCATGCTGTCTGGAAAAATCCCAGTAGAGAGAGAGACATTATATATGTGTGTAAGCACCGGCGCAATTAAGTCTATAACGTATTTGATTGGTTTTATTTCTAGATCATCCACATCGCAGCTACGACTGTTCCTAAGCTTCTGATACAACATTGTTACTTCAGCGACAGATGTTGGCTGCAAGTACATTGTGTGTGATAATCTCGGAGTACGATTAACAGCTTCGTGACAGTAGGTGCTACTTCCAATTTCAACAAAGAAATCGTTGAAAAGGTTGGCGAGTTCGTTTCCACCAGTCACTTTGTCATTTATGATGAGATTGTCAATCGTATTATCCTTGGTATTCTTTAGTAACTTGTTTATTTTCTTCCACACTTTGCTACCACTACGCAGGCAATCATTGTCAAATGCACGCTTATAATAATCGTTTTTTGATTTTTTAATATCTTTTTTCAGCTTATTTCGAAAGTTCTTAAACTCTTTTAAATCTTCCGGGTTATGCGACTTAAGAAAGTTGTCAAAGAGCTTATTCTTACGCTTAATAAGCTTCATGCACTCACGTGTGATCCACGGTTTACGCACCCTTTTTTGTTTACGGTATGTCCGCGATGGGAAGGAATCCAAATAATGCTTTTTGAAAATTTTTATAAATACGTCATAACACTTATTGCTGTCTTCAAGAACAAATACTTCCCTCCAGTCTATTTGAGAAATTTTATCCCTAAACCTTTCTAACGTTCGAGACGTTATATCCCTGTACAGAAGCTGAGGCCAATCCTTTTGTTTCAATGAACTGTTTCGGTTAAGCATGCAAAATGTAGGTAGGTGATCACTGATATCACTGTTGATAACGCCAGAGTGAATGCTATCAGTATTTCGGTTTGTAATAAACAAATCTAGCACAGATGCCATTGAAAGAGTAACACGCGTCATGATATGACCAGCCATTTATGTTCGTCATACAGTCATGTTATGCCATAACAAATTTGGTATAAATCCCATTAACGATACGGCCAGGGGAGCACAAAGTCGTAGGCGGCTAGATAGATAGCTAGATAGATAGACAGATACGCTCAAAGTCGCCGAAGTTCGCTAAGAAATGCTTCGCATTTAAAAACTGCTCAAGACCATGACGCTTGCGTGAGGTAACGTTTTTCTCCCGTGCCATTCATCCCTGCTTAGCTTCCATTGCGGCCGTCGAGACGAGAGAAGAGATGAAGCAATGAAAGCGTGCGACAACTCTCTCTAAAGGCCTGACCACACGTACGCGTTGCAGCGTGTCAGCGCGTGGCTTTTTGACGCGGCTTCGCGCCCTCAATTCCTATGGAGAGAGAGGGCGTGCAGCTTCGCGTAGCACCGTGCCCTCTCTCTACATAGGGAGAGGGCGCGGCTACGAGTCAAAAGGTAGGTACGAACACACTGACGGCGCCGCACACTCCTGCACGCCGCTCACCGCTCGCTCGACACCGCTTTTCTCTCTTTCTTCCGCGGAGCGTCAGCGAATTCTACCGCCGACCCAATCGCTCCATGCGTTATTTTCGCCGCTGCCGCCGGCTGCCACGCAAAGCCGCGAGATCGAGCGGAGTTGCCACTTGGCGGATATTGGCTGAAGCGCGCCTAGTGTGGATTGCTCCCTTCGTCGTCTGCTAGCTCGCCACGTCGCGTTTGCATCTGCGTGCACATCATGCATGTCCTCAAAGGGTGGTTTGTTCCGCGATGTTAGCGCAAGTTTAACTGCTTGTACGTATGCCCAACGCGATGTACAGAAGCATTTGGCCTTTCTCGGCTGCATATGCACTAAATAAGATCACTGAGTGCAACTTTCGAGAGTGCTGTATATTGTTGCCGTACCCTCCGTTCACCAGAATCATTTCAGTGACGGGTGCTGCTTTCTGATTCAAGCACATCGTAAAGGGCACTTGGCATCAACCCAAACATGGGGAATATTAAATAGTGAGAATGCATCGTTTTACTGACTCGGTGATAAACAAAAACGAGGCCATGCACTTTTAAGGCGAAAGCCTTTAATGTCTCATGCTCACGTCCGTCCGGCGTCCGTCCGTCCATCCACCCATGTCCGTCCGTCCGTCCGTGTCCCCGTCTGCCCCTGGCATCTCAACGTCTCGCCCAACAGCCGCTGCTCTATCATAGTCGCCAGCCAGCCCACGTCAACTCGACCAGTCAAGCATCCCTGTGTTGGTCAGACTGAACTCGGATTCTTCTCCGCTCGGCCGCTCAGCCACGTTAGAGCTAGACTATCTAGTTTAGATCATTGAACTTACGTTTTGGTCGTGATTAAGAGTGGTTTACCGTGTGCAGTGAACTTTTTCTAAGTGTAATTTTTGTGTACATATGTAGTTTTCACTTTAATTCTTGATTAAATGTTTCGTGTGTTGGTGTGTTAAACCAACGGCTTTGCCAATAGGACTCTCAGTGGCTGAGCCATAGAGGGCCGTTACGAACCAAAAGAAGAATTTGCATCACAACACCCAAGGTGCACGTTTGCTTCTTCAAGACTTCTCGTAGAAGTTTCCTAGCTTTTAAAGCGAAAGCCTTTAATGTCTCATGCTCACGTCCGTCCGTCCATCTGTCCGACCGTCCGTCCGTGTCCTTCCGTCCATTCGTCCGTTCATCCATCCGCCCGTCCGTCCGTGCCCGTCTGTCCATCCGTGTGTCCGTCTGCCCGACCGTCCGTCCGTCTCCATCCGTCCGTTTCGGTCCGTCCGTCCGTCCATCCGTCCATTCGTGTCCGTCCGTCCGTCCACCCGTGTCAGTCCGTCCATCCGTCCGTGTCCCTCCATCCGTGCGTCAGTCCGTCCGTCCGTCCGTACATGTGTCCCTCTGTCCGTCCGTCATTTCGTGTCCGTCCATCCGTCCGTCCGAAAAAAAACAAAAAGACATGGCATACTCAGTCGAATACAAGTCGAATACAAGCTTTCGCCGAACACACTTTGGAATGTACGAAGTGACCTTCAATTTTTGCGTTGTTGTTAGGTTTATAACTGCGGCACTGTAGTTCATTGGTTTTGCGATAAGCTTTAGTTGTGCTTAAACGGCCGTTGTCCCACTACAGAGAAATATTTCAATCAAGTAAAATATGACACATCGGTACTTAAACTGCGCCTTATATATATAAAAAAAACACAGCATATCCACAGAGTGAATGATGATTTATTTATTATTTTATTTATTTATGAATACTGCAACCCTAACATAGGGTTTTAGCAGGGTGGATATACATTTGCTAAGTTTACAAATCGGTAAACAAGTAAATATAAAACAGGTATGTACACAAAAAGACAATGGTTTGCAATAAACAGGCATGAGAGCATATAATGAAATGAGCGCTACATTCGAGTTGATCACGAGTGGGGAATCGCTACAGTGATAGAAATAAAAAGCAGGATCACATGTAATAGAATTCAGACACTCACTGCTGGAGCTGCGCAGCAAAAAGATTCAAGGAAGACTGGGAAACAACTTCATTACTAAGGTTATTCCATTCGGTAACTGTCCTAGGGAAAAACGAATACTTGAATGTATTATTACGGGTGGAGAACGGGGTTATTGTAAAGGTATGCCTCTGCCTTGTGGCATATCCCGTAGAGAAATGAAGTATGTGTGATAAGTCTAACTTAAAATAACCTTTAACTAACTGAAAGAAAAATGTCAATCTTAATGTTTTATTCTTTTGTGTAGGTGTTGGAAGATTCGCTTTTGTTAATAAACATGTTATTGAGGTACGGCCGAAACTGGTATAAATAAATCTTACAGCTCTCTTTTGTATTTTGTCCACTTCGCTAATATTTTTTCTAGTGTGAGGGTACCAGATTATTGATGCGTAATCTAGAGAAGGTTGGACAATTGAATTAAAAGCAATAAGGCGAACAGCGGGAGTCGAGAGCTTGAGAGCTCGTCTAAGATAAAATAGCTTGTAATTGCACGAGCTTATTACAGTGTTACTATGTCTCGTCCAGTTTAGGTCATTCGAAATCCAAAGACCAAGGTACTTGTAGTGCTGTACCTCCTGCAAAAAAACATTATTGGCTGAATATGCAAAATGAAGAGGGTTACGTTTGTGAGAAATTTTCATGAAAACGGTCTTTTTAAAATTAACTGGCATCTGCCATTTATCGCACCAACGAATGACTTTTTGAAATGCGTCGTTTAAATGAATTTCGTCTGTATGGTTTTCAACTTCCGAATATAGAATGCGGTCATCCGCATATAACTTGACTTTTACAGGTATATTATAAGATATGTCATTTATAAATAACAAAAAGAGGAGAGGCCCGAGCACGGAGCCTTGGGGCACACCCGAGTCAACCGGTACTGAACGAGAACAATGATCATTGAAAGAGACGTATTGTTTTCGATTCGAAAGATAGCCGGAAATACAGTTTAGAAGCTGAGTATTTTTGAGAATTAAATCAAGTTTGAAGAGTAATTTATTGTGAGAGACCGTATCGAAAGCTTTAGCAAAATCCATAAAAATTGCATCTACTTGTTTTCCGGAATTTATAGATAGCGCAAAATCATGAATTGTTGTTACCAGCTGAGTAGAAGTAGAAAATCCTTTCCTGAATCCATGTTGGGAACTTGACAAAATATTGTGCTTATCTAGGAATTCTGAAATATGCTTATGTATGATATTGTTGCGGTAAAGAGAACGAGGAAGCTTGCTCCGACTAGAGGAAGACGACGTCTCTTGTCGCCGCTTGGGCAACAGATATAGTTACCGTAAATATACCAACTCTGCACTCGTGTGCCTGCTTTCTTCGTGCAACATTTGGTGGAGCTGCGGGGTACCAGTACGGAACTTCGCAGCGGACGTCATCTGCCTGCCGCTACGATGGCAAACCAACCGTCAACGTCCGAGCCAGCGACGATGGCAAACCAACTATCAACGTCCGTGCCGGCGGTCTTCCTCACGCATCCGCGGGACCTTGGGCCATTTTGTGGTACGGATAAGACGGACGTCGAGGAGTGGCTAAAGTTATACGAGAGAGTGAGTAACAGCTATAGGTGGGACCCGACCCTCATGCTAGCGAACCTGATCTTCTACCTTCAGGGAACTGCGCGGCAATGGTATGAGACGCATGAAGCTGACCTCACGAGCTGGGATGTCTGTAAACAGAAAATGCGAGATCTGTTTGGCAGACCGGTCGGTCGTCGGCTGGCCGCGAAGAAAGAACTTGCGGGCCGCGCTCAGACGTCGACAGAGTCGTATGTCGTCTATATACAAGATGTGTTGTCTCTTTGCCGCAAAGCTCACGACAGCATGACCGAGGCGGACAAGATCGGGCACATATTAAAAGGTATTGCCGACGATGCCTTCAACCTCCTTATGTGCAAAGATTGTACAACGGTGGACGAAATCATCAAGGAGTGCCGGCGCTTCGAACAAGCAAAGGGCCGTCGAGTTGCTCAAGCGTTCGACAGATTGCCGAATACCGCCGCGACCTCGTCATGCGAAGACCCACCAAGGCTCGTCCAACCGACAGCAGCTCAAGACCTCACGCGCCTTATTCGCCGTGAGCTTGAGGCCATGTCTCCGGCTCCACCTGTTCGTCCTGACTTCAGGGACAACATGCCGTCCATATCCCTTATCCAAGGTGTCGTTCGGGAAGAAATCGCAAGTTTGGGCATGCCGTCACTCTGCTCGGTCCGGCACGCGAACACTTACCAGGTTCCCCCGGCCACTCGCAGCCAGACGCAAAATTTCGTTCCGCCCCGCCGCAATCCAACCGAGTGGCGCACCGTGGATGATCGACCCATCTGCTTCAATTGTTCCCGTATTGGACACATTGCCCGTCACTGCCGCAGCCGCTTTTCGCCACCGCCTCGGTGGTCGTCTCCTAGTCGCTACCACCAGCTGCCCGACAGTCATACCTTCTCGCCCTACACGCCGACTCAGAGCATCAACGTCGACAGTGTCCCGCCAAGGTCCAGCCGCTCCCCGTCTCCGCAAGGTCGAAGGACACAGTCACCTCTCATGCACCGCTCTTCGTCCCCATCCAGAACCGGCCGCTTCACTTCGGGAAACTAGGCGGCGCAGCTCCCGGAGGTGACGCTGCAACTACGACCCGGCCTTCAAAACCTCTACCGACACTGCCTACATGCGGAAACCTACTGGACGTGCAAGTTGATGGTGTTAATGTCAGATCTCTTGCCGACACGGGGGGCGCAGCTTTCGGTTATGAGCGCTGCTCTCCGCCGAAAGCTCAGGAAGGTTCTCACACCCGCCGCGACGAACACAGTACGAGTCGCCGATGGTGGCACTGCACCTGTTGTTGGAATGTGTACAGCCCGTGTTACCGTCGGTGGCCACTACACTATTGTTTTATTTATTGTACTCGAACAGTGCCCGCACGACCTCATTCTGGGCATAGACTTTCTTTCAACGCACGCAGCTCAAATTGACTGCTCCGAAGGAGTTGTACAGCTGGATCTGCCCTTCTCTGCCGACGCCGCAACTTGTGCATCACCCCGTTTATGTTCTGCTGAATTCGCTCGCCTGTCCCCACAAGTTGCTACAGCTGTTATCCTGACGTCCTATCCTCCCGTCCCAGACGGCGACTATGTAGTCTCGCCGCTCACCGACGTGGCTCTGACGCGAAATATTGCCCTGCCAAGCACAATAATCGAAATAAGAGAGAATCGGGCTTGCGTGCCAGTCGTCAATTTTGGCTTTTGTACGCACGTGCTTCCCCATGGCATCGCCATGGCGCATCTCGCCCCTTTGGAAGAATATCAGATCTCTTCTATGGCCACTGAATCTCGCCCCGGTACCATCACACCTTTGTCGCCTGTTACTTCGTCCTCCTGGATGACTGAGGACAACATTTGTAAGATGATTGCCCGTGATCTTCATGCGGAACACACAACAGCTCTTCGTCACCTGCTGTCATCTTATTCGGATATATTTGACTTGAATGACCGGCCCCTTGGACAGACATCTGTTGTCACCCATCGCATCAACACCGGTGACGCGAGCCCCATTCGTAGGAGACCATATCGCGTCTCCGCTGCGGAAAGGACCATCATACAAAAAGAGGTCGCCAAGATGATGGACAAGCACATTATTGAACCATCGAGTAGCCTGTGGGCATCCCCGGTAGCCTTAGTAAAGAAAAAGGACAACTCGTGGCGCTTCTGCGTCGACTACCGTCACCTCAACAGGATAACAAAAAAAGATGTGTATCCACTTCCACGTGTAGATGACGCCCTTGACTGCCTTCATGGAGCCAACTATTTTTTCTTCAATTGATCTGCGTTCAGGCTACTGGCAGATCAGCGTTGATGAGATGGACCGCGAGAAAACCGCCTTCGTAACACCAGATGGTTTATACCAGTTCAAAGTCATGCCTTTTGGATTGTGCAATGCGCCAGCGACATTCGAGCGCATGATGGACTCCCTATTGCGTGGCTTAAAGTGGTCAACGTGCCTCTGTTACCTCGACGACGTGATCGTGTTTTCGCCGACTTTTGAAAGCCACCTGCAGCGCCTCACAACAATCCTTTCTGTGTTTCGCTCTGCTGGCCTTCAGCTTAATTCATCTAAATGCCACTTCGGTCGCCGCGAAATCACCGTGCTCGGGCATCTCGTAAACGCTGCAGGAATCCAACCTGATCCAGAGAAAGTTCGCGCTGTGCGAAATTTTCCTATTCCTGCATCGACGAAAGATGTCCGCAGTTTTATGGGTTTGTGCTCCTATTTCCGTCGCTTTGTAAAGAAATTTGCCGACATCGCTCGTCCTCTGACCGACCTCCTTAAGAAGGATGCCTCTTTCTTCTGGGGTCCGCACCAAGAGCAAGCATTTTCTACCCTTATTGAGCGGCTTACAAGTTCACCAATTCTCTCGCACTTTGACCCTTCCGCGCCCACTGAAGTACGCACTGATGCGAGTGGTCATGGCATCGGCGCGGTTCTCGCTCAGCATCAACAGGGCCACGACCATGTCATCGCCTACGCAAGCCGCCTTCTCTCCACGCCCGAACGCAATTACTCGATAACTGAGTGAGAATGCCTTGCACTCGTTTGGGCTGTCGCGAAATTTCGACCGTACTTGTTCGGTCGTCCCTTCCGCGTCGTCACTGATCACCACGCACTCTGTTGGCTCTCCTCCTTGAAGGACCCAACTGGACGACTTGCACGTTGGGCTTTGCGTCTACAAGAGTATGACTTCTCGATAGTGCATAAATCTGGACGCATGCACAACGACGCTGACTGCCTATCTCGCAATCCCGTGGATCAACCGGACGACACCGATGCTGACATGGACATCTGTACTCTGTCCATATCCGGCTTTCTCCACATAGGTGACGAGCAACGACAAGACCCTGTTCTTCGAAACCTTATGGACCGCCTCAGCTACGCGCCCTCCGACCTTTCTCTCCAGGTGTTTACATTGCATGATGGCATTTTATACCGCCGCAACGTTCAGCCCTATGGTCCTGAGTTATTACTAGTCGTTCCCAAGCATCTACGACTGGCCGTGCTCCAGGAACTTCACGACGCTCCTACTGCTGGACATATGGGCATCACTCGGACTTACGACCGCGTAAGGCGCCGCTTCTTCTGGCCCGGTCTCTATCGCTCTGTGCGTCGCTATGTCGCTTCTTGCGACCTGTGTCAGCGACGGAAGACGCCTGCCTTGCCTCCTGCTGGTTTGCTTCAGCCAATTGAAGTCCCTACAGAGCCATTCTTCCGTGTGTGCCTCGACCTACTCGGCCCGTTCCCTATTTCTACCAAAGGGAACAAGTGGATAGCCGTCGCAACAGATTATGCAACAAGATATGCCATTGTGCGAGCGATACCGACCAGCTGCGCTACAGATGTTGCCGACTTCCTACTCCACGACGTCATCCTGCACCATGGCGCCCCTCGACAGTTACTAACGGATCGTGGCCGTTACTTTTTGTCGAAGGTCGTCGATGACCTGCTCCGCTCCTGTTCTACTGAACACAAGATCGCTACCGCGTACCACCCTCAAACGAATGGGCTCACCGAGCGCCTGAACCGCACTCTAACAGACATGCTTGCAATGTACGTTTCCGACGATCACCGTGACTGGGACGCCACTTTACCATACATTACTTTTGCTTATAATTCGTCCCGTCACGACACCGCCGGATTTTCGCCATTCTACCTTTTGTATGGCCGCGACCCTGTCTTGCCCTTCGACACGTTGCTACCCTCTGGCGTACAATCCTCAACGACTGATTACGCCCGCGATGCAATCACCTTGGCCGCCCATGCCCGAGAGGTCGCTCGTCATCGCCTCACAGCGTCGCAAGCTTCCCAAAAACGACGCTACGATCATCAGCACCGAGAAACACAATTTTCTCCTGGCTCTCTTGTTCTCCTCTGGACGCCCTCACGTCGTGTCGGATTGGCGGAAAAACTTCTTTCCCGTTACTCTGGTCCGTACAAGATCTTGCGCCAACTGTCTGACGTGACGTACGAGATCGCACCAGCCGACGTGTCTTTGCTACCTCACATCAGCAGCGACGTTGTTCACGTCGCCAGACTCAAGCCCTATATGCCCACACTAACTGATGCTCCATGATTTGCACCGGGACAGAGCTAAGCCCGCCGGGAGGGTGATGTCGCGGTATAGAGAACGAGGAAGCTTGCTCCGACTAGAGGAAGACGACGTCTCTTGTCGCCGCTTGGGCAACAGATATAGTTACCGTAAATATACCAACTCTGCACTCGTGTGCCTGCTTTCTTCGTGCAACAATATGCTCAATAAGTTTACAGGAAGTTGAAATTAATGAGATCAGCCGATAGTTAGTAACAGAATGGGGATCACCACTCTTTTGTAGGGGCTTGACTTTAGCAGTTACCCAGTCATCCGGAACCTGACCATCTTTCAGAGATTTAGAAAAAGAATTGTTAGGTACTTTGAAACCCATTGTGCATAGCGTTTTAAGAACTCATTCGGTATTCCATCCGGACCTGGTGATTTCTTAACACCAAGTTTTAAAAGCAAATTGAGAACTCCCTCTTCACTTATGACAATATCCGATAGGGGTGGGTTTTCCGCATCAAAAGTTTCCAGGACAGCGTTATCCCTCGTAAAAACAGATTTAAAATGATCATTGAAAGCGTTAGAAATAACAGAGGAATCACTAGTTTCAACACTATCAATTTCAAAAACATCAGTAGTCACAGTATTAGGCGAAATTAAACTCCAGAACCTCTCGGGAGACGAAGACATGAAACTCGGAAGTTGTTGGCCATAATAGTGTTCCTTATCAGACAGTACATTTGCTTTCACTTCAGAAGCAAGTTCAAAATTTTTTCATGGAGGATACCTGTGTCTTTAGACTACCGTCTTTAGTTTTTTAAGCGTTTGAGCCGTCTTCGCAACTGCGACGTTTCCCGAGAAATCCAGGGGTTCTTTCCTTTCGATTTTTTTACAATACGAGGAACAAATCTTTCAATACACTCATTTATAAGGTCCCTGAAACGCTTCCACAAATAATGAATATCACCAGTGCAACTCGAAAAAGAATCAAATTCAAATGCTAGTAAATCCAATATTGAAGTGTCATCAGCATGCGAAAAGTTTGGGAACGAGACCACCTTGCAATTTTTCTTTAAAACAACATCAGTAAGCGTAAGTATCACAGCCTGATGATCAGATATTCCAGGGAGAACAGAGCAGCTAGCTTGGGCAGAGATTGAGCCAATAACGAAAAAGAGATCTAGAATTGAACAAGAACTCGCGTGTATTCTAGTGAATTTATCAACGATTTGCGTCAAGTCAAAAGAAAACGCTATATCGATCATTTTTTCACCATTTTTATAGTTAGGTTGTTGTAAAGAGAAAGATGTCCAATTAACATGAGGCAAATTAAAATCTCCAGCTAGAATTATCCGATCCTCAGGTTTCACATGCGCGACGAGGTAGTTGTGTAATTCATCCAGGACATCTATGGAGGAATTGGGTGGGCGATAAATAGCCCCAATAACATACCTGGTCTTTCCGTAATATGCTTTGCAAAATATGCCCTCGACATTACGTATGTCATGCATTTTTGCAATTTGCAATGACTGCCTAAACAGGATCGCCACTCCACCACCTCTACTCCCACTGTCATTACGGTACACACGGTAGCCCCGCGGAACAAATTCACTATCAAGTGTGTTATCGTGCAACCATGTTTCGGTTAGGATAGCAATATGGGGACTATAGGCCAGGAGGGTTCCTTCTAATTCTGTGGTTTTGCTAATAACACTTCTACAGTTTAAATTTAGTATTTTCAGCGACGGAATGCTGCACATGTTCCGTCATTTTGCATTCTTCTTTAGCTTAACACGTGCATTTTTCGCTTCATCCCAACTAAACAAGTTACCATCCACACTCAGTCGATTGTAGAGTAGCTTAACTTTAGCACCATTGTCTCTCCCTTTTTCGGAACTTTTCCACAGATTTCTGCGTGCCTCACGAACCCTGTATGAAAAATCCTCAGAGAAGGACAATACAGAGCCTTTTAACTTGTGCGTAACCTTCAAAACAGACATCTTCTCACGATAATCAATAAACTTTAGAATAACTGGTCTGTCTTTGTTTTCAACTATGCGGCCAAGCCTGTGGGCGAAGCTCCGGTGGTTCATCGGTAAAACGTGAATCTTCCGTGAAATTCGCCCAGTACATGATCAAAGACGTGACAAACACTGTGTATAATACAAGAAATTTATATTTTATTCATGAGCCGTGATTTTGTTTTCGTTTCTTCGTTGGTCATGGTTACCGTTTCATAAGCCGTGGCTTCCGTTCCCCCTTCATTATAACGGCTTTATGGTCGGTGAAATGGAGGGAGAGTGGTTCCTGGATGGGTCGTAGTGGAAAGTTTGCAAAGACGAGATCGATGCAGGTTCCTCGGATGGTGGTTGGTTGCATGTGGTCAAACGATATGCATGTGAGACCATATCGCGATGACATGTGTTGTATGGCATCGCGATCGCCATCGTCATCAGCGTCATCGTTATGACGCATAGTGGGTACATTCCATGTGCTGTGCCGTGATGGCAGCGTCATCATCATCGCACAGGGGTGGCTACTACGACGACGCAGCACGACGCAGGACGGCGCCGGACTAGCCTACGCCCTAAGGAGCTTCGCCCCTAGAAACAGAAAATGGAATGACACAGGAGTGTTAAAACGGAGTTGCCGTGCGCAATTTTAGCTTGAGGCGGAATTTACGCAGAAACACTCGTGTGCTTAGATTGAAGTACGCTTTAAAGAACCCAGGTGTTCACAATTAACAAGGTGTGGGTTCGAGCTAGTTGGTACTCCATGATCAACTGCTTTTTGCGCGAAATTTCTAAGACAACGGACGAAACAGACATGGACGGGCGCCATGGGAAAAGCAAGGTCGGTTCTACCGCGGCATACCCTTCCACCAGCTGCAACTTCAACAGAAGGGGCCTTCCCATGTAAAGAGAAGGTGGCGTGATTGCAACGCGCAAATTGGATCCGTAGCGGAACAATTCTGGCGGAAGACCCTCTTTGAGCTCCGATCGTGTCGTTCCAATACTACAACCGCCTCAGGAGACAACGTGTACACTGACGGCCGCGTTATCCTCCCGGAATACGTATTTTTCCTCGTACTAGGTTTCTTACCAAGGCACAGAACGCTATTAACTTCGTTTTGCGCGCATGTCAACATGTATCGCTAAGTAAGTAAAAAAGGAAGCGAAAGATTTGTGCAAGAAACTCTAACCACACACCTTGGCTAAACAAATTGAGAGTAGCGCTAATTTGGGACTAGAAATGTTCTTTAGTGCTGAGACCCATAAAGAAGGGGTGCCCTTTCGTGTAATGGTGAACGAATTGAATACTTGGCAGAAATCTGATTCACGGTTTTTGCGGTCTAACTTGAAGGTGTTGAAAGTGGAAGACCCGTTCGGTACCAGGAATTCCGAACAAGTGGTGGAATTTTTGGCACAGCATGCCGGGGTGGGATTCAAGGCCGTCTCAGGGCCGCAGATATTAAAGGGACACTAAAGGCAACTAATTTATGTCAGAGTGAAAGCTCAATGTATGGCAACGTCTAAAACGGCAATATTATATACAGCAGTGCCCTACATACCGAGAAATCAAGCTAAATGTATTACACAACGTGCGCCACGAGTGGGACATTTTCGAAATGATCCCATTGACGTGAGATCGTCCGGCTACAATTAATCACTTGTAATCAAACTAGCTACAATAAAAAAAGAACCTTCCGTGCATCAAGAGACGTACTAAAATGCTGCTTGTTGGCTTCTGTTTGATTCATGGAAAAAAGAACATCTTTGGCGTGGCCATGGGGAACGGCGCGCGTGGTTCAGAGGTTCCGTTTTCGCCGAACTGCGCTTCGCCCGGCGCCCGGCTTCGCTCACGCGGTCGCGTCTCAGTGTTAGTTTAGGTATCGCGTTTCTTTGCCGCTTGTGTTTTGCACGCTCGTGAAAGTCGCTCTCACAGAAAGTTTGAAAAAATGCCGCACGCATGTGATGTTGCCTGATGCCCGAATGGTGCACGCCGCCAGTGCTGCAGCAAAGAAACCGGTGTGTCTGTTCACTGGGTGCCGCAGAATGAACCCTCACGCTCGAAGTGTCATGTCATTGCGCCAGTGTGCTAAACAGTAAAAAAAAAATCTCGCATTTCCACGAAGTGAATCATGACGAGTGGGCGAAGCACTGGGGATCGTTCTTACCGTATATCACCCGTGACATTGCCCACTCGCGCATGTAAATGAGTGACAACGCGTGTGTGCAGTATATACAGTCTGTTTTTGCCGTTGAGCCACCGCTTCCCGCGTCCTCATGTCACGATTATCTCGGGAGCGCTTGCAATTAGGACGGAATTGAGAGAGACGGGAGACGGACGTGGCACGGCAAACAGACTTCATCCCACGAAATCGCAAGGAGACGACAAACGCTCAAAATACACACTCAAAACCGAAAACATGCACACAAAAGAAATCAGCTAGAAAATGGAACTAACTACAATCCAAGTTAGGGTCAGTCCTAGCCCTAGCCAGTCCATTGTCAATATGGCTCCTCTATATCTGCCGTCGTCGTGCGGTCGCACCCTAATCGAACGTTCGTGGTGCCCGCTCGGTGCTACTGACTCACGGTCCCGTCGCAGCAGTACTCGGAGACGTGTCCCGGTCGTCGACGTCGGTCCGCATCAGTGCTCCTTGCATCCCTCGCTCGTACTCCGGTCGCCGCCGAACTTGCGAGGTTAGGCCTAGCTCCTTGTCACCCGATCCGACCGAACCTGGCTCTCGGGGGATTGTCGGTTGAAGGCCTGCCGTCGGGTCAAGAAGTGGAAGTGCTGCTCGTGCGTCGGAATCTGCTGTGGCGAGACGGCTGCAAGCCCGGGGAGCCTCGCTGGTCGCATACCCAGGTCGCCGGCCACTTGACAAGCCTCACGCTGCCTTCAGAAACCGAACTGCCGCTGCTCGCCGCGAGTGCGACGCTGCCTTCCTGCGACCTCTTCTTACGGCGCCCCACCGAACAATGCCGTTCCTTTCCTCTCGGCTCCTCGACCACGGCTCGGGTCGCGTGCCACGCGCCCTTCGCCTACGAATCACGTGCGTGGACGTGGCAGCGGAGCACCCCATCGGGTACTTTTCCGTGGCTCTACAAACCATCACCACTCGCACACCTTCGGCGCGTGCCTCGTGCGCCCCTTACTCATCACACCTCAACTCCGGGATAGCAGCTTGTTGTCGCGTTGCCATTTTGCCTTTCGCGGGCAAAATGGCAACGCCGACAACAACGCCGACACTTTACTCTCTCAGAGGAGTTCGTCGCGTGGGTTTTCAGCAGCTGCGATAATTCACGGATGAATGTATTTACCGCAGTGAGAAAGGTCAATAAATGCATTTGCTGAATGTCTCAACTGTAGGGCTATTATCAGGTCCACTTTTAGATCCTAATTTAGCGATCGAGGAACTCAAGTTATTGACATTTGAATTGCAATTGTGCAGTGGGAATATACTTCCCTACGGGCCTTCCACGATGCCAATCCACTGGATGCGATTTTCTTTTTCCCTAAGAGAAAATGTGCTCGACAGTTGAATTAGCACTAGATTTGCACTTTTCTTTGCCTGATGTTGTAAATAACTTTTGTGACAACGAGGAAGATGATGGCGAGGATCAACCATTGTGCATAATTGCTCGCTCGAATGGTTATGCAATACACATTGACCATACGACTGCAAAGCAAGGTGTTGGCTACTGGGACAATTTTTGAAGGCACACTGTTGAAATGAAAGGCAGCGACACACGTGGCCTGAAGGCCTTCCAAGGTGACCGAAAAAACCGCCAGGCCTGCGCGGAACGCGCAGGACAGCTTGTTGGGACCGGGTCCGGCGGGTCTCATCGTTGGTAGCTGGCCCCGCCGCCGGTCCCCTAGCCCATCTTTAGCAGAGAGGAAGGCGCTCGTAGGGAAGATACTTACAGACGTTTATTCACATTGAGAGATCGAGAAGAGGAAGAGTTTTTTACAAAAAGTCTTCGGCTTTTAAAGCCCCGAGTCTGGAAACTTGAGGCAATCAAATCGGTGCCAGCAACACCCGCCAATAAGGTGTCCTGCCGCCACAACGCCCTGCCCCCCAGAAAGGAGGTAATGGGACGCACAACACATTCCTCAAAAGGGCAAGGATGAGAAGTCCAATTGGGGAACACCAATGCCCCACACAGGGGGATGTCCACGTACCACGCCCAGACGACTCGATATTGTCGGCGAGGAGGAAGTGTCCGAAGGGGAACCGGACTGGTGCCAAGTCGGTGACCTCTGATGACGTGGTTGTTGTTGTCGACCACACCTGCAACCGCTAATGGCTCCGTCCAGCCGCAGAGACATGCCACGTCGCTGGGAAAGGTGTCCGCAGCTCATTCCCACGCCGGCCGCATCTTCCAACAAAGGGCTGTTCGCCGCACCCTTGCTGGAATACTGGTCACCTGAGCACGCCGCACTCTAGTAGGCATTCCAGGAAAATGGGATTAGACCTGCGCCCCCCGAAGGGGAGCGAGCCCGGAAGGAACTTTTGAGTGACAGGAGCATTCTCTGGTGCCTCTGCCATGATGGCTTCCAAGGCCGATCGTAACAAGCTGCAGCGAAAGCTGGGAGAGCGGCCTTTTTAAAGCGCTCTTGGGGCAAATACTACAAGCGCACTTGCATGGTACCCACTACGCCATAAATCATCATAATTTTTGTGTAAGGGGAAAGCGTCTACTATGCCATTATTCGTCATTCTTCAGAAAAGCGCGGTACCCGCTACACTCTTATAACGCATTATGTGCACTTTGTTGATGCTGTGGCTGACGACGATGAAGAATTTTGCCTGAGGCTTTTGTTATGGGTTGGAGCATTGAGCGCCCCCACTCGTTACGCAATTCGCATTGTGTGATGGCTGGTTCTAACTTTACTGTTCTAAAACGCTTCACAGCACACATTAACGCGATTCCGTACCCGACATGAAGCCTGGATAGGGTCAGTTTGCACCGCAGTTTCAAGCAGCGGCGTAGCTCAGTGGTAGAGTGCTGGGCTGCCACGCAGGAGACCCGGGTTCGATTCCCATTCTGTCATAGGTGTTTTTTGTTTATTTTTTTTCTTTTCTGCAATATTGGTTACGGACACCGGCGGCGGCGGCGGACAACTACGGCGCAGGAACGACCCTTGTTGTGATCTCATAACAGCTTTCGCTGTAAAAAACTTTAGGTGTACCAGACCAAGTGCCGCTTTCACCTGTACTACTTTTTCCTAGAGGACCATGAACCTTCAAACGTTGCTGGTGTCGTTTAAGTGAACAGATAAATAAATAAATAAATAAATAAATAAATAAATAAATAAATAAATAAATAAATAAATAATTGTCTTTATTTTTCCCGTACAAAGGGGGGCAAGAGACTCCGACCAAAAGCTACAAAACTGTAGCTTGAGTGCGCCTGAGGCCCAACAAAAATACATTCATGTAACATACATGGCAGAAGAAACGAAAACGCTGTCAACGAGCAAAACAATTTAAAACATTGCACATACAGGTGTAACATCACATACAATAAATAAATAAAGGGATAGAACTATACAAATGAAGGCGAAACAGTGCTACAAAATCCACAAAATGACAAGAAGTCGAATATTATTGGCTCTACGTACGATGTTCACGTTCATGCCGTACCATGCTTTCAAAAGTTCCACCACTGGTGCGGTGCTGGCCTATAGGGAAGTATATTCCAACCCAAATAATTTTAATTTAGCGTTGTATAAGGAAACTTCTGACGTTGCATTCTGTTCTTTGGATAATAAATATCGTTGTCAAAGAATCTTGCATCAGTATTTGCAATAGATACCTTATGGGCGTTTAAGGGTTAAACAAAATCACGCCATATCCACGAAGTGAATGATGATGAGTGGGCGAAGCTCGATCGTTTTCATCCATGGCAGAAACAGAATGTGTGGTCTGGAACGCGCTTATACTTCATGGTAATCAGCGTCATCGTCATCGTTATCACGTGTAGTGGGTACATTCCACTATACTGCGTCATCGTCATCTTTATTACGTGGAGTGGGTACATTCCACTATACGTGGCTATCTACCTACTACTACTACTACTACTACTACTACTACTACTACTACTACTACTACTGCTACTTCTACAACAACTGCAGAGGAGGGACAGACCCACACCCTTAGGAGCTTCGGCCCTAAAAGATTGGTGCAAAAGCCGGCGTGCAGGTGGTCATTACTGCGCCTGAAAAACTGTCTAAACTCTGCGTCGCCACGAGCCCATTTATACCTAAAAAGGAAAAATGCGGCGTAAAACACCGAAACAACTATGAGTGCACGAAGGAGGTCGTGTACAAGTTGCCACTCTTGTGTGGACAGCCTTACATTGGACAAACAGGTCGGTGTTTAAACCACCGCCTGCGTGGGCATGCGAACAGGGTGGAAGGGGAAGGGATGGAATTTGGCCATTTATTGCCACAATCAGTGTGAGTGTAAACCGTTGTATGAACAGTGCACTACTGTTTTTCATGACGGGGATCAGCGCACGCGAGAGATTGTGGAGGCAGCCCACATGCAACGGGAGGGCAGCAGCTGCGTGAACATGACATCAGTTTCATCGACAGAGAAGGAAATGGCCTTCTTGGAAGGAGCAGTACATCTGAGGGAGTGATTAGCAGATGCGCGCTGACACACTGCGCACCTGTGTCATGGCGTTTTTGTTTTGTAATATATATATATATATATATATATATATATATATATATATATATATATATATATATATGTCACATTTTGATAATAAAGTGAATTGGAAGTTTGCGCCCGTCCGTGTCTGTTTCGTCCATTGGCTTAGAAATGTGTCGCAAAGAGTAGTTGTTCACAATTAACTCAGGCGATGTACCTTACATTGATGTCGTACGATTTCACGCTCATATTTTTAAATGCAAGGCATTTCTTTGCGTATTGCAGACACTTTGAGCGTTTCTTTCTATCTATCTCTGTCTATCTGTCTGTCCGTCTGTCTGTCTATTTATCTATCTATCTATCTGTCTATCTATCTATCTATCTATCTATCTATCTATCTATCTATCTATCTATCTATCTATCTATCTATCTATCTATCTGTCTGTCTGTCTGTCTGTCTGTGTGTCTGTCTATCTATCTATCTATCTATCTATCTATCTATCTATCTATCTATCTATCTGTCTGTCTGTCTGTCTGTCTGTCTGTCGAGCCAGCCAGCCGCCTACGTCTGGGTGTTCTCGTTATCACCTCCTTAACTTGGGGTAGACCAAAATTAGTGTGGGAGGGTAAGAGGTTTTGACGATTATGGCTGTCTGGTCATGACATGAATAATGTGAAAATCCCATCGCGTACAACGTCAAGCCCTTTCTTCGAGACACGTGCTCACATATTCGTACACCACGGGCCGCGGTATGCGGGTATGCGCCACAGGTGTTTGACAGTTTGATCTACCGAGGAACGACGAGAACAGACATTGGTATTTTAAATGCGAGAGCGTTAAGAAAAACCGACATGGGCAGCATCGACCCTCCGAATGCAAAGAATATATGTTACGGTCCCAGCAGGAATCTAACCCAAGCATTTTGCGTGGCATTGAAGTATTCTACTACAGAGCCACGCCAGGTGTCGGAACTCGTTTGGAAAGAGACCCTATGCAGGTGTAATGTTGCTGAAACGTCAGTTATGGTTGCAATGATGCCCATCTAATTTTATTAACATTACATATGTACTCCAATGGTACAGGCGTCACGTAGGGTTAATGTCAATTGTAGTTAAGCGTCATCCACTTAAGTTGGTCTACGTAGCACTATCCAGGGCTACCATCCTCGCAAGCACAAGTACTACATTTCAGCTTACCGCATCTGGTGGTGGTAATACCCATGTTGCTCTTGGCATCGTTACGCAACTGTAAAGCACTGGTTATATGAAACATATGCGACTGCTGAACATATGTCTGTGCGTATAACAGTTGTTCACTTGTTTAGCGTCATTTCGTAACGTTTCGCTCACCAAAAAAATTTACACCATCTTCCCAAAGGGAACCCTGATGGGATGCGAAGCAGCACCGTTGCGCACGCGTGACGTCACGGGTTGAACGGCGCTAACGCGGGTGCTGCGGTGAGCGCTGGAAGATTCGTTTGAAGCGATGGCTGGCGTAGGTCTTGTCGTTTCTTCATTTATTTATTTATTATTTTATTTATTGCATACCTGCATCGCCCCATTGGGCATTACAGCAGGGGGGTTACATACAAAAAAATATACAAAGTAAACACACTCACAAAGCGCGGTAAAATACATCGTTGTTCAAAATGTTCACAACGTCAGGCGATAGAGCATTCCATTCTCTTATGGCTCGTGGAAAAAAAGAATACCTGAAGACGTCACCCTTAAAAGGCACTTCGCGAACTTTCAGTGCATGGTCGTGTCTCGACGAGATGTAAGTGGGTAACTTAATATACCTTTCTCGCTCAATGCCGGTTTTAGAATGGTATACAGCGTGAAAAAATTTCAGTCTAAGGTTTTTCCGCCGATCTTGCAAAGCCTGCCATGATAACTTACGTTTGCTTTCCGTCATGCTTAATGTTCTACTGTAATTGTTGAATACAAACCGAACCGCCTTACTTTGCACCCTTTCAAGATGCTCCGCGAGATCAGCTGTGTGCGGATCCCAACAAACACAACCGTAATCAAGTATGCTGCGAACGTACGTGAAATACAGTTGCTCTTTCAATGTCTGTGGAAACTGACTGAAATTACGGCGAAGAAAACCCAGTGAACTTATTGCTTTATTCTTAATGTACCGAATGTGTCTATTCCACCTTAAATCAGACGTTATAAAAATGCCTAGATATTTATATTCTTCAGCTTTCTTTAAGGTCATATTATTCAGCGTATATGTGCAAGACTGAAATATAATAATATTTTAATTTCTAATAAGAAATTCTGATGAAATTGTAGAGTTCTTTCGCCGCAAAGATAACACAGGGTACCTTTTTTCTGTTGATGTGAATGACCTTTTTTATTCAGTTCCACATCCCGAGCTCTTTGCCGCAGTTAAGCTATGTATTGAAAAAAGTGGCGAGGCTGATTTTGTTGCGTGTGCTGAAATGTCGGTAACAAATTTCATTGCTGTTTTGGAAGCGTACCTCACAAGCACTTTCGTTTCTTTTGAGGGTAGCATTTATTTGCAAAAGAAAGGCATTTGCATCGGGTCCAGTGTTGCACCGATTTTATGCGACATCTTTTTATCACTTATTGACCAGACACTACTATGTGTTTCTAATTCATCACATCCTTTTTATGTTTTTAGATATGTAGACGATTTTTTAATTGTTTTAGACAAGACGTGCCCTGTGCCCTACCATGAAATGGTGGACTTCATTTTAGATGCCTTTAAGACAAATGCCAAAGGACTAACCTTTACTCATGAGCTTCCTTCCGACAATGTTTTGCAATTTTTAGATATCAACCTGGCCGTGAAAAGTGATCATGTTTGTTGCGCCTACATGCCTCGCAGTAAAAAAGAGCTATTGCCATATGATTCCGCACATTCCAAGACCGTGAAACGTGGTATTGCTCTGCATTGCCTTCAGTCCGCGCTGCGCAGATCGTGTCCGCACATGATGCAGACTAGCCTGTGTAATCAGATTGGCAGACTTGAAAAGGCTGGCTTTCCTCGGGCGGTCCTGCACGCCGTTGCCGAATCTCTGCTACGGAAGCTGAACGTCAGCACTCAGGAAGAGCACTCGAGAGAAAGGGAGCGCGCTAAGCCACAGGTGGTGCCGTACATGCACAAGTTAAGCCATAACCTCAAGAAGGTGGCTTCTAGATTTGAAATTCCTGTTGTGTTTTCCGCCCCGAATAAACTGTCGCACTTGTGCCGACGAATCTCTCGTGCTAAAAAGCAAGGGTGCCAAAAGAGGCACGTGAAACCCTTCAGGCGTTGTGCCGAAGGCGTTATATACGAAATTCCCCTGAGTTGTGGCAAGACGTACATCGGACAAACGGGACGGTGTATCAACGACCGCCTCAGGGAGCATGCCAACAGCATTGGTAAGAGTGATGGTGCGCACCTTCCTGCGCATGTCAAGTCATGCTAGTGTGTGCCACGTTTTGCGCAAGCTAGGATTATCGGCAAAAGCAGAGATCAAACAGCAAGGGAACTACTAGAGGCGTATCACATTAGAAGAAACGGGTCCGCTTGTGTCAGTGACACATCCATTGTACTCTTTCAGTCTGAGTTGTCCTTCTTTAATCAACTGCTCACGTGATGTCATGTTTGGAGTAACCTTTCCTCGTCACTGCGCATGCGTGGAAGTTTACCTGTTTTTTCAGCCGCGATGGCAATAAACAGTTGGTAGTTTGGCGCTCCTCTGTCTCTTTCTTTCCTCCGCCCCATTTTCATGTTTCCAGCTTTGCGCCACGTACAAAATGTTCAGCAAACTGAAATATACGTTTCCTTGTAAAGGTGACGTGAACACATTTTTGAAGATTTAAGGACATTTCCCATTTATTACACCATGATCCTATAGTGTCTAAATCAGCCTGCAGTAA
Source organism: Rhipicephalus appendiculatus (assembly GCA_030522465.1). Classification (NCBI taxonomy): domain Eukaryota; kingdom Metazoa; phylum Arthropoda; class Arachnida; order Ixodida; family Ixodidae; genus Rhipicephalus; species Rhipicephalus appendiculatus. The sequence continues at coordinate 643,927 of JALIZH010019320.1, forward strand.
GGTAATATCACTCTCTTTATGTCTAACTCTATAAATCACACAGTCATCCGCAAACATTCTAAATGAAGATTGGACGTCATTTACAATATCGTTAATAAAAAGCAAAAACAAAAGGGGACCCAGAACTGATCCCTGCGGAACACCTGAGGTTACTGGAGCATATGCAGAAGAGAAACCATTGAGCACCACAGACTGCCGCCTTGCACGAAGATATTCGGCAACCCATGCGACAACACTATCATCCAACTTGTACGATTGTAGTTTTGAGATGAGAAGATCGTGCGCAACTACATCAAATGCTTTTCTAAAATCGAGGAATATGCAATCGATTATTTGCGTCTTATCTATCGCTGAAGACAGATCGTGAAAAAATTCAACTAGTTGGGTAGAGCATGAAAAACCTTGTCGAAAACCATGCTGACAAGAGTTTAGAAGGTTGTTTTTCACTAAATGTGACATGATCGAAGTGTAAATTACGTGCTCCATTAGTTTACATGTTATACTTGTCAAGGACACCGGCCTGTAGTTCTCAACGGCATTTCTCGATCCACCTTTGTGAATGGGGACAACACGTGCCAGCTTCCAATCGTGCGGTAATGAAGCCTCAGATAAACATTTTTGAAATAGACGAGAAAAGTAAAAACACAATATCCCAGAACAATTTTTAAGAATAGCTGCCGGAACATCATCCGGACCGCATGCAGTGGACGGCTTCATTTTCTGTAATAACTTACGCAAACCATCTACACCAAATACAACCTCAGGCATTGGATTAATGTCAGTCTGACAGGTCACATTAACAATTCGAGAGAGTTTTGGCCGGAACACTGATGAGAAAAAATTACTAAATAGTTTCGCTTTATCTTTATCATCGTCAACTATGGTTTCAGAGTTCTTTAGGGGAGGAATGGACTTATTATCTTTACCGTTAGACCTAACAAATTTCCAGAATTCTTTGGGGTCCCTGACAAGCTTTTCGCCAAGATTTACAAACTAAGTATGCTTAGCCTTTTCAGCTAAACATTGAAAGCTGCCCTGTAAACGTCTCAGCTCCAACCAAGCATCCCGAGATTGCCTTTTCTTATACTTCAAGTAAACTCTCCTGATTTTTCGCAGCAGTTTGCGCAACTGATAATTAAACCAAGGTTTGTCTTTTGATCGTCTAGATGAAATAACACGAGTAGGGACAAAGGCATCACGCAACTCAAAAAGCTTGTGTTTAAACAGCTTCCACAACTGTTCACTTGTGGATTCATCAACTAACGTATCGAAAGTGGGAAAATAGGACTCAAATGCTGAAATCATAGCCCCAAAGTCAGCCCTTTGATACATGTAAATTTTTCTGGGTTCCTTTTTTTGGCACTGACACATTTTGAGCGTTTACGTCAGCAATGAAAACACGATGGTCACTTAAACCAGGCAGTGTGTTGACGGTCGTTATAATACCAGGAACATTACATAAAAGCAAGTCGAGTATATTTCCTGTGCCGTCATCACGTGATGCATCATGAATGTATTGCTGAAGCGCAAAATCGCTGACAAGATCAAAAAATGCAGAATACATAGAACCAGTGACAGATGCGGCAGGATCACCGCTCGACCAGTCTATATCTGGAAGATTGAAATCCCCCCCTATTATGATAATATCATTGTCAAGTGTATCGAGAACGGCGGACAGTTGAAAAAACTGGTCGTGCGACGATCCAGGAGGCCGGTAATATGACCCAATAACTAAACTTTTCCCATTACGCAGCCTTACTTTGCAAAAAACAGTCTCGCAGTCGGCTGCGGAAATTTCTAATGGCACACATGATAAGGCTGAACTAACAAGAAGAAATACCCCTCCCCCTCTTGCTCCTCGATCACGTCTGAAACAATGGTAGCCAGCTGGGAAAACTTCAGAATTTAAGACCATCGGGTCAAGCCACGACTCGGTACCAATAACTATTGTTGGTTCTGATAATCTTACAAGGAGATGGAAAGGATCAACTTTATTTCTGATGCTCCTGCAGTTTACCACCAAAACACTGAGGTCTTCCTTAATCCCAGCATCTGATGACGGTCACATCTGCTTTACTTCGTTGGTCTCGCTATCAACTTGATAACGTTTGTTGCCCATGTACAAAGTGTCAAACTTTAGCACTGCTTTGTTTCCGTCGTGCCTATTCTGCTTTGCAAAGTTCCACAAGCGATTTCTTTTGTCTCTCACAACACGGGAAAAATCTTGATTTTAGCAGCGCACTGACGGACGAGGACTAAGAAAAGAAGGTAGACAACACGGGCGCTATTTAGCGCCCGTGTTGTCTACCTTCTTTTCTTAGTCCTCGTCCGTCAGTGCGCTGCTAAAATCAAGATGAATCCGTACCAACTAGCTCAAGTTTCTATTCTCATGCAGTCTACCTTCTTTTCTTAGTCCTCGTCCGTCAGTGCGCTGCTAAAATCAAGATGAATCCGTACCAACTAGCTCAAGTTTCTATTCTCACGGGAAAAATCCTCCGAAATGCTGAAGTTCGTGCCTTTTAACTTACGCGCATTTGTTAGTACTTGCTGACGTTCCTTATAAGAAGAAAATTTGGCGATAATTGGGCGTGTTTTATCTGCTCGATAGGTTCCGATCCTATGAGCACGTTCAAGTCCAACTGAATTCAGATCAAGCTTTGTAGTGCACAGATTCAACACAAGTTCACTCGCGTTCTCGCCCGCATGCGTATCAGCTAGACCATAAAAAATTAAATTGTCCCGCCTTTGACGATTCTCAAGATCGTCAATTTTCGAACTTAAAGCCGCCATAGCTGTCTGATCCCGATGTTGCTGTGCCTCAACGTTAACTATTGTTGACCGGATGTCGTCTACTCCCGAGATTTTTTCCTCCAGTGACACAATACGGACCTTTAGTTCTTCGATTTCGGCTGAGAATTTGTTCTCCATTGCCGTCAACTTTTTCAATATTGAATTTTGACCCTCAAACAGGCGATCAAACTGTGCAGTATTGGGCCCTGGATTCAACTCTACGTCACCACTACACAATAAAAGAACAAGAAAATAGAAAGCGGCACTCCTCCAAATAACAAATTGGCGTTTTGCTTCGGCCCTACGCGTCTTCACTGAAGAACACTGTCGCGAACACAAGAAAAAGAGAGTTCGGGGTGGAACCGGCAAAATAATACAAACATTCATCGAGTAATAGTTCCCATGACTAACCTGTGAAAACAGTAAGGAACAGATAAGCACGGATGCCATGTCGCCGGTTCCACGCCCCGTCGCCGCAGTGCCGCTCCGTGGCTTTTGTAGCTGAACGACACCATCACCGTTGGCCAGGACGCAAAGTTGCCAGTCGTCTTGTAGGAAGAAGTCGAAATTGGCGAGTGCCGGGCAGGTCTGCTGATCCCACCACCACGCAAACGGTAATCCGTCAGTTCGCAATGGTAAACGAGCATCGCCGCCCACACATGCTGAAGCCGAAATGCAGCGCGGCATGAAAACGTCCACAGGGCCAATCTGTGAAAACAGTAAGGAACAGATAAGCACGGATGCCATGTCGCCGGTTCCACGCCCCGTCGCCGCAGTGCCGCTCCGTGGCTTTTGTAGCTGAACGACACCATCACCGTTGGCCAGGACGCAAAGTTGCCAGTCGTCTTGTAGGAAGAAGTCGAAATTGGCGAGTGCCGGGCAGGTCTGCTGATCCCACCACCACGCAAACGGTAATCCGTCAGTTCGCAATGGTAAACGAGCATCGCCGCCCACACATGCTGAAGCCGAAATGCAGCGCGGCATGAAAACGTCCACAGGGCCAATCTGTGAAAACAGTAAGGAACAGATAAGCACGGATGCCATGTCGCCGGTTCCACGCCCTGTAAACGTCTGGACACGGGCGCTGGACCGGAGCTGGCGCGCGTTTCGCCTTGACTACCACGGCCTTGTGATCGGTGAAGTGCACGCTGAGAGGTTCCTGCAGACATTCGACGTCGAAGTTGGCAAAGACCAGATCGATGCACGTTCCCCTTATCGTGGTGGGTAGTTTCCGTTCCGCCGACACGCACTTCAGCGACTGCACGTCACGCATGTAATCGACGAGCCATTCTCCTCCTCCTCCGCTGACGTCAACGTTGAAGTCTCCCGCGACTATAAGAGGCGCGTGTCGACACGCCTCGCCGCAATCAGTCAGCGTCTCCTCGAGACAGCGCTCGAGGCGAGCGCGCGGCAGGCGAGGGAGAGAGTGACGTCCCGCTCCCCTCGCAGTGCGCGCTGCTGCGGCGTGACCTACTTGGCACCGCTCCAACACCTGCGGCGAGGGGAGCGCGTTGCGGCGCGTTCGTACGCACGCACGGAGGGAGGGACAGCGTTACACAGCCTAGTCAAAGAGATGCTTCGCATCTAAAAATTACACCACAGTCACCTTCCCTCCGCATGCTTCGCATGACATCGATTCCCATGGTATGTGAGATCTGCCTGATTTGTTACATTATGTGGAGCGCTTGTGTGGCGTTGTTATAGATCGATGGGATGTAGCGGTCATTATTCGTAGGGTTCGCGAAATCTGAACGGAATATCCCGGAACGTGACTATCGAAGGTAGCTGGCAGTCCCCCCTCGGTGGATCAGTGGTTAAGGTGCTCGGCTGCTGACCCGAAGGTCGCAGGTTCGATCCCAGACGCGTCGCTCGCGTTTCGGTGGAGGCGAAATGGTAGAGGCCCCCGTGTACTGTGCGACGTCCGTGCACGTTACAGAACAACAGATGGTCGAAATTTCCGGAGCCCTACGTCCCTCATAATCGTATGGTGGTTTAAGCATATCGTGGACCAGGTATTAAGATACCCCAGGTATTAAGATAGGCGTAGTAAAAAACTTTTTCGCTTTCTGCGGCTGCTTTGTATACACGTGTCAGAGAAAGAATGATGTTCGCCAATGGGTATGGTATTAAAGACATTGTAGTCTCGTACATCACATTGCACCCGTATGCGCAAACATTAACTTCGCTCTTATGTTTGCCATCGTCGTGTTTCCTTTTGCGCTTGCTTGGTCCCAGTATACAGAGTATAGTGTGACACGTGGTTATCATTTGACTGCACATTCTACACTTGTATTGTTATATAGTTGAACATAAAAACGCGTATTGGCTCGATGTTGCGCTGCGGAAAGCTTGCTTCACCGCTTGCACGGGTCGACACCGCGTTAAATCATCTGAAACATCGGCCACGGACAGAATATTCGGTCCCACTCGCCTAATTTTGCACATTTGGACGGACGATGTTTTTGAGTCCGCCTGGTATTGAGTGCACTGCCTAGTGCTGCATGCCGTTCATTGGAGCACAATTTGCTGCTGTTTCGTCATCGGGCAATACCGTAGAGCGAAGTTATTGATGGGAAGGAAATTGTAGCCGCAGAACGAAGACGAAGAACGAAGAAGAAACACGGACAAGTGCACGCTCGCAACTGACTTATTATTAAACCAATGCTTAGCTTCCGAATCCCTCAGGCATGCGTGCACTCAAAAAACACACACACCAAAAAACGCACTAGGACCTGTCATCACAACTTATCAGCTAGGGAAAGCGAACTCGCTTAAAAAAAATTGCACCAGCTCCCGCTAAAGGGAACCATGCGCTTACGCTGGCAGCGGCATTGACGCTGGCGCTCATCGCGGCGTTGCGCAGAAGAGAAACCTGGGGAGGCGCAAAGCACGCAGTGATGGACCGGTGTTTTCCACTGGAACATGCCAATCGCTGCTAATTGGCAATGAGAGGCAGAAGACTTCGATTGAACACAGAGACGTGCAGTCCGCTTTTAGTTAACGCACACGCTGCGAATTTTTATTGTTCAACAACGCACAGGAGAAATCTCCCACCGGCACTACATTGCAGGTCAAGATCCAGTGCCTATATATACGGGGTGGCCAGCGAACGATTGTGCAGCGCGAGCAGCCGGTTTTTTAAATGCGAAGCATTTCTTAGCGAACTTCGGCGAGTTTGAGCGTATCTATCTACAAGGGTACCAATATGGGCTTGTTGGTTCATCGTAAACTGGCTTGTAGCATAGCGCAGAAACACACAGGGACAAAGAATAAGACTGGACGAGCACATCTATCTAGCTATCTATCTATCTAGCCGCCTACGATTTTGTGCTCTCCTGGCCGTATCGTTAATGGGATTTATACCAAATTTTTTATGACATAATGTGACTGTATGACGAACATAAATAGCTGGTCATATCATGAAAATCATGACTACCTTGTCATGAAAATAATGACTTGCATTCCACGCTCATAGCGCGCTCGCGGCCGTTTCGTTAGCTTGATATACACCAAATTTGGTATTCAGTGACATGACTGTATGACGAACATAAATGACAAGTCGTAATATTGAAATCATGACTTGTCATGTGCGACATGACTTGCATGCCACGCTCATGGCGCGCTCGCGACCGTTTCGTTAGCTTGAGATACACCAAATTTGGTATTGAGTGACATCACTGTATGACGAACATAAATGACAAGTGGTAATATGGAAATCATGACTTGATGAGCGACATGACTTGCATTCCACGCTCATGGCGCGCTCGCGGCCGTTTCGTTAGCTTGAGATACACGAAAGTTGGTATTGAGTGACATGACTGTGTGACGAACATAAATGACAAGTGGTAATATGGAAATCATGACATGAGCGACATGACTTGCTTTCCACGCTCATGGCGCGCTCGCGGCCGTTTCGTTAGCTTGATATACACCAAATTTGGTATTGAGTGACATGACTGTATAACGAACATAAGTGGCAGGTGGTAACTTGAAAATCTTGGCATGCATGTCGTCTACAATGCCATTTACATGCCACACTCATGGTGCGTTTGCGTCCAGTTCGCTAGCTTGACATACACCAAAATTGGTATATCGCGACGTGACTGTATGACGAACACAAATGACACATCGTAACATGTAAAACATGACATGCAAATTATGTAAAGCATGATTTGCTCCTTCCTGGCTGCTTCGCATTACATCGATTCCCACAGTGCGTGGGATCTGCCGGCTTTTCAATCAAGAAACTCGCTAGCAGACGCTGCCTGCCTCGGCGTTGCGAGGTGAGAGAGGGGGGGGTTAGCGTAGGAGAGGAGAGAGACAGAGTGGGAGGGAACGCGCATGTGCAATGGGGGGTGTAAACGCCGCGGGAGGGATGCCTAGAGGAGAGAGAGAGGGGGGGGAGCGTAGGAGAGGAGTGAGAGGGGGGAGGGGACGCGCATGCGCAGTGGGTGTGTGGACGCCGCGGGCAGGGATGCCTAGAGGAGAGAGGGGCAGTGTAGGAGAGGAGTTGTGTGGAGAGGGTTTGCGCATGCGCAGTAAGGGTGGTCAAGACGCACACCACCACCACCACCGGATTGAACTCCGCCATAAGCTGCTTCGTATCTAAAACTGAGTCAAAGACGGGACGCTGATGCAGTGACCACGCTCATCGCATGCTCGCGGCCGTTTCGCTAGCTTGATATACACCAAATTTGGGATTTCGTGATGTGATTGTATGACGAACATAAATGCCACGTGGTGATATAGAAATCATGACATGTCATGAGTGACGTGGCTTGCATGCCACGCTCATGGCACGCTCGCGGCCGTTTCGCTGGCTTAATGTACACCAAATTGGGATTGCGGGACGTGACTGTATAACGAACATAAGTGGCAGGTGGTAACATGAAAATCTTCGCATGCATGTCATCTACAACGCCATTTACATGCCAGGCTCACGGTGGGCTTGCTAGCTTGGTTCGATAGCTTGATGTACACCAAAATTGGTATTGCGCGACATGAGTGTATGACGAACCGAAATGACAGGTCCTAATATGTAAATAATGACATGCAGATTATGTATAGCATGATTTGCTCCTTGCTGGCTGCTTCGCATTACATCGATTCCCACAGTGCGTGGGATCTGCCGCACTTTTTTTTCTTTTTTTGTCAAGGCATATATAGCCCAAAATGACAATCGACCACTTCTGTCTGCCAGACCTTCCTTCCAGATGAAGGTGGTGCCCCCCCCCCCCCCCTCTGCCTACGCCCCTGCCCTGATGCATTGCTCTCCAATTTGCTTAGTATACATCGCATCCGCTAGTTCGCGTGTCACCGTGTATTTTCTTCTTTGTAAGATACACGTGCTGTTCAGCAAAGGCTCACACGCGCAGTCCTTGCAATGATGCGGCAGATGCGAACCTGTGCCATTTCTCTGTGAGCGCATGCTCTCTTCGGAGATCATTCATGCAACGGCCCGACTGGCCGATGTACACCTTGCCGCAGCTTAGGGGAATATTGTACAGGGCCCCTGCTGAACACTTCAAAAGAGCTTTTTGTGTCGTTCTTGACTCGCTTGGTGCGCAAGACGAACGAGCACAAAGGCGTGAGAGCCTCCGAGGAGCCGACAACACGACAGGGACCTCAAAAGGAGAAGCCACGTTCTTTTCTTTCTACGAAGCGATTGTGCAGCGCGCCAGCTGTGAACCTTGCTTTCAACGAGATAGAGCGCATGTCGTCAGTGCCTACCTAGTTATCGCTGCCTTCAGCCTGTCTAGTTATCGCTGCACTCAAAGGAACACTGCTGTTTGCGTTTGGCTTTGCTGGTTTTGTTTTCGCAGGTCGCGTCTGTTTCACCGCGTTAACCTCTCTGTCTTTGCTGAGCTACTCAGCTTGTCATTGCTTAGCAGTGTTTGCCTTTGAGCGTATGCGTCAGCTCTGGAGGGTATACATAGAGACATAGCTGATTGTTTGGCTCGCTTTTCTTGTTTTAAATGCGAAGCATTTCTTGGCGAACTTCGGCGACTTTGAGCGTATCTATCTATCTATCTATCTATCTATCTATCTATCTATCTATCTATCTATCTATCTATCTATCTATCTATCTATCTATCTATCTATCTATCTATCTATCTATCTATCTATCTATCTATCTATCTATCTATCTATCTGCCTGCGACTTTGTGCTCTCCTGGCCGTATCGTTAATACGATTTATACCAAAATTGGTATGGCATAACATGACTGTGTGACGAACATGAATCACTGGTCATATTATGAAAATTATGAATAACTTGTCATGAAAAGCATGATTTACACGCCATGACCATAGTGCTACTGAGGCCGTTTTGTTAACTTGATATATAAAAAAATTGGTACGATGACACATTTCTGCATGACCAACATAAATGACAGGTGTTAATATGAAAATCATGACGTGCATGTCATGTACAACATGATTTACATGCCACGCTCATGGTGCGCTGACTGCCGTTTCGCTAGCTTGATATACACCAAAATTGGTATTGCGTGACCTGACTGTATGACGAGCATAAATGCCAAGTGGTAATATGGAAAGCATGACATGTCATGTGCAACATAACTTGCATGCCACGCTCATGGCACACTTGCGGCCGTTTCGCTAGCTTGATATACAGCAAATTCGGTATTGAGTGACGTCACTGTATGGCGAGCATAAATGACAATTGGTAATATAGAAATCATGACGTATCATGTGCAACATGACTTGCATGCCACGCTCATGGCACATTCGCGAACGTTTCGCTAGCTGGATATACACCAAAATTGGTATTGCGGGACGTGGCTGTATAACGAACATAAGTGGCACGTGGTAACATGAAAATCTTGGCATGCATGTCATCTACAATGCCATTTACATGCCACGCTCATGTTACGCTTGCGTCCAGTTCGCTAGCTTGATATACACCAAATAGGTATTGCACGACGTGACTGTATGCCGAACATAAATGACAGGTCCTAACATGCAAATCATCACATGCATATTAAGGCGAAAGCCTTTAATAGACAGATTTGGTTGAGCGTGCCGCGTCCCGCGTCCGGCGTCCCGCCACTTTCATGAAGTAGGGAAGCACCCATTATGCGAACCAGACCACCGTAGTAATATGAAGGCCGTCAACCACTACCACAGTCATCAGAGTCATGGCCGGGAGCACAGAGAGACTGCTTAGCAATGGCTAGGCAGGTGGTGTCTGTCGCCCAGGTTGACCCCATTCCTGGATCTTGCTTGCATGTGTTTGGAGGGGGCTTAGTCCGTCCCTCCTTCCCGCGTCCCACACCACCACAGAGCACGCGCGTCCCCTCCCCCCTCTGTCTCTCCACTCCTACGCTCACCCCCTTTCTCTCCTCTAGGAATCCTCTACTCTATGGAGCGGCCCCTGCGTCCCACACCCCCCCACAGCGCATGCGCGTCCCCTCCCCCCTATCCTCTCCTACGCTCACCCCCCTTTCTCTACTCTAGGAATCCTCTACTCAACGGAGCGGCGCCCGCGTCCCACATCCCCACAGCGCATACGCGTCCTCTCCCCCCTCTCCCCTCTAGGAATCCTCTACTCTACGGGGCGGCGCCCGCGTCCCTCATCTTCTAAGCGCATGCGCGTCCTCTCCCCCTCTCTCCTCTAGGGATCCTCTACTCTACGGAGCGGCTCCCGCGTCCCACACCCCCCACAGCGTATGCACGTCACCTCCTCCTCTCTATCTTACGCTCACCCCCCTTTCTCTCCTCTAGGAATCCTTTACTCTACGGAGCGGCCGCCGCGTCCCACACCCCCCCACAGCACATGCGCGTCCTTTCCCCTATCCTCTCCTACGCTCACCCCCCTTCCTCTACTCTACGAATCATCTACTCTACAGAGCGGTGCCCGCGTCCCACATCCCCACAGCGCATGCGCGTCTTCTCCCCCCTCTCTCCTCTAGGAATCCTCTACTCTACGGAGCGGCTCCCGCGTCCCACACTCCCACAGCGCATGCACGTCCCCTCTCTCTCATTTCCTACTGTCCCCCCCCGTCCTTTCCTCTAGGAATCCTCTACGGAGCGGCGCGCACGACAGGTGGTGTGACAGTTGCATACTCCGCTGGGGGGCGCCAAGGTAGTTCCGCGGCATGAAAATGACGGAGCGCGCGCGCCTCATTCTCTCTCCTGTGCAGCGCCACGATGAGCGCCAGGACCGCTGCCGTGAAATGAGAGCGGCGACGTTCCTCCCGCTCAAGCTAATTATCACCCCGCTGCTTCGCATCCACACATGGTTCCCTTTAGCGGGAGATGGGGAATTTTTTTTTTGCTTTCGTTCTAGTGAATGAGTGAAAATGTGCGAATTCTGTGATGTGTTATAGTCATACACAAAAGAAAAAAAACACGCGATGTTAGATAATCACAGGCCAAATAATTGCTTATTTGAAATAATGAAGCCAGTTGCCATGTATTAAAGAAGAACCCACGACATCCGCTTCGCAACGCCGATCAGTTACAGTAGCAGTTTGGAGCAGTGACGAGATATGGATGGATGGATGAAAGAACTTTACTAAGGACCATTTGGTCGAGAGGCTACAATGTAAAGCGGTGCGTGCAGTGAGGGCTGTCAGTGAAAGCCTAAAAAATTGCCAGCTTCCCCATTATACAGCACGCATAAACTCTACTTCGAGGTGTTCCGGTTTCAGCCACAAACGCAATGTTTGAGAAGCTTCGAGAGAGCATTCTTTTAAGCTCGAAATCAAAAGGTTGCGCGAAAATTGGACACGATCACAAGCGAGGGTACAGGGACAAGCGCAAACTCACACTACTTTATTCATGGGCGGAACCACTGAATATAAAGGAAATAGAAACACTGCGATCACATGTGCATACGCCAAGAATGCCACAAGAATCACACATGCGCAGCCAGAAACCCCCCTCTCACCATTATACAGGCCGACAGAAGGATCACTAACACATGAAGATGCCTTCTGCGATATAGCAAAAGCTTCGAGGACCACCCGTGCGTTCATATTCCCACTTCTGCCGATAATCTTAATCTCATCAAATCGAGGATCACACGTGCACGTATTGCAATGTTCAGCTAAATTAGTCCTTTCCTTTTTCTTTACATTTAGCAGGTGCTCCCTCGCTCGGTCATTTATGCAGCGCCCCGTTTGGCCTATGTAGACCTTGCCGCAGCTAAGTGGAATTTCATATACCACTCCGACTGCGCATTTCACGAAGGGCCTGACATGCTTTTTGTCGCAAGGGGCTGTCTTCTTCCCACTAATGCGGGAGCAAAGAACGGACAGCTTCTTTGGGGCTGAAAGGACAATCGGCACCCCATATTTCCCAGCGACCTTCTTGAGAGAGTGCGACACTCGGTGCACATAAGGCAAAACTTCAGGCCGCGTCACACGCTGCGCACTGTCGGCTGCTGCTACCTTTCTTGTGCCCTTAAGCTTTTGTAGCAGGGACTCGGCTACTGCGACAATGACCGAGCGAGGATACCCAGCTTCTGCTAGTCTGCCAATCTGCACAGAAAAACTGTCACGCTTCTTGTGATCACACGACTTTTTGAGTGAAGATTCAAGGCACATCATCACAATACCACGTTTTACCACTTTTGAATGGGCTGATTCGAACGGTAGCAACCCTTTTCTTTCTCTGGGCTGATACCGCCAGCATACATGTTCTGCACCGAACGTCAAGTTAATGTCTAAAAACTGAAGCTGATTGTCAGCAGAAGTCTCATGCGTAAAGGATAAACCTCTACCATGCACATTAAAAACCTTTAAGGTGTCATCTACCGTATGCTCGTGCGTCAAATTAGTGTTAGGCTGTAAAAGAATCAAAAAGTCGTCCACGTATCTAAAAACTTTAAGAATCACGGTCTTATCAAAAACCCGGTCAAGTTCGCTATCAATAAAAGCTAAAAAGATGTTACAAAGGACAGGGGCCACCGTCGAACCAATGCAAATACCCTTCTTTTGCAAAATCATATCATCACCGTAAGAGACAAACGTGGACTTCAGATAAAATTCTAACAGAGCCATAAAATTATCCACACTTATCAAAGCATCGTTGGTAAAAGCAACTTCCCCGTTCATCTCGATACAAGCTCTGACTGCCTTAAACAACTCGTGGTGGGGGGACTGAATAAAAAAGGTCCTCAACATCAACCGAAAAACCGAGGCCGACACAACTATTACCCTGCAGAAAACTGATCACCTCATTGGAATTTTTCACAATAAAAGGATCGTTTATAGCCAGTCCTTTCAGGTGGCAGAAAAGAAACTTGCTGACCTGTAACTGCCAGGTGTCCGCTTCACTAACAATGGTGCGAAGGGGCGTGTCAACCTTGTGCGTCTTGGCTGTGAAGAACACATTAAGGGACGTTCCCTTAGCCTTTCTTATGCGCTTAGCCAACTCCAATAAGTTCATTTGAGCGCACATGTCCTCTACTTTGCGCTTGACTTGCGACAGTTCTTTTAAGAGTATACGCGCAGGACGCGAATAGTGAAGTTTATTCGAGAGCTTACGTCAGCACCAGCGATAAAGCTGGAATGTTCGATGGCTGCTTTACTCCAAGTGAGTGGCTCCTACGCGCTTCGCCGATGATCAGTGAAAAGCGTGTATTGCTTGAAGTTTGACTTTTCGTTTATCGGGCAAATGTTCGGCCAAAAGTTACACCATCTCCCGCTAAAAGGGACCATGAGGCGATGCGAAGCAGCATGAGGGGTGCACACCGCGTTTGCATCGGTTGGACTAGGTGTTTCCGTTAATGTTGCGTATTTAGTGTTACCGTTTGTGTTCCGTTTATGTTGTTATGTTGTTGTTAACGTACACACCTAGTGTCTACGTTAACGCCGTGCTCAGCCGGCGCAGTGACTGAGCGTGTGTACGACCTAACGCAAGGCTTTTATCTAAACGAGGAGGGGGGAATGTGGGGAGAGGGAGGTTGGCTACGGCGCAGCCATAGATGTTAGCTGATGTGTGGAGAGGAGGTGTGTGGAGAGGGTTAGCGCATGCGCAGTAAGGGTGGTCACGCCGCACACCGGATTGAACTCCGCTATAAGCTCCTTCGCATCTAATAAAATGTTTCGTCTTGAACCTTCCGACTGCTGTCTTCTTCAACGTAATGACCCCGTGACAATTTTATCTCCAATACGGTAGCTAAGCGGGCTTGTTGGTACGTACACATAGTTATTCTAAAACAGCGCACAAACGGGACAAGAGCGAACCACGCGACACACGGCAAATTTTATCTCCGTAACTCCAAACTCCTCGCCCCCAATAATCTGTTAGTCGCTTGCGGCGCATACCCGCATACTAGGGACAACTTTAGTGGAAATGTTAAAACGTGACTACTAGAAAGGGTTTCATGACGTACGCAACAGTTCCGTGGCCTGTGAATCCTGTTCGTAATACAATCGTATGCCAATTTTGGTATCTACCAAGTTAAGGAGACGACCACCAGAGCGTCAACACATAGGTGGCCAGACAGGCAAACTGATGTGCTCTGTAGCCCCAAGGTAACTAGATAACTTACTGTATATGGCTCCTTTAGGAGCCAGAGTTGCGCCACTGTTTTCCAGGCGTCGCTCGCTGCACCCCTCAGTGATTCCAGCGCCACTATTCGCCAAGCGCCATCACGTGGTCTGAAATGGCTCCTCTGTGCTGCGGAGTAGCCAACCCTTTGCAGGCAACGCCAACACTTGCCAGGTGCGGCTGTCCAGCGAACTGAAATCTGCGCTGTTATTCTTGCTGCTGCTTCTTCGATGCTGCTTGTCGAGATACGTGTGATATATCAGTTGCATTATTTGTTGAACTGTAGAAATAATGGTTGGTTTTGGGTTTGAACGTCTGAAAGCGATTCAAAGAGACGCCGTAGGGGAGGGTTTCGGATAATTTAGATTACCTGGGGCGTTTGAACATGCACAGTTAGCTCAATGTGATACCACACGCCGGCAGCTCTTTCACTATATGACGGGGTGTCGCGCTTCTAACTGTCATAGCTCTAGTTGAAATGGTAAGACGGTGCCACGAGCAATATCTTCTACACGCCGCTGACTCAAGTGACTGCTGCGTCGTGAGAAGCCATAATTGTACCATGTGATGGCGTGACAACACCTGACTGCTATTTGCTCGGGCATATGCTATAAACATTGTGAATTAATTGTAAAGCACCACCTGCACTTTGGTGCTCTGCAGTCGCTCGGTAATCCCATTCTCTGCAGCAGGTGTTGCCACAGAAATAAAAGTTGTAGCGTCTTCTATATATAAGCAAGAAACAAAAGTATGATACTGCAAAAGATGCACCGTTTACTCGTCGACCCCTGCGGAGAGGCTCCAGGAGGTACTCGCCCTAATCGTGGCACAGGACGCCAAACTCATCGATTTGAACAAGGATATCCAGCCTGCTATTCACAATGAAGAGCTGCAAGCAGACTTGAGCACCGCCAGCGAATACGAGGACAAAGTCATATCCGCTCAATTGAGAGCTCACCGCGCAACCGATCCGCGGTCCCCAACCCCACCCGTATCCGTCGCCGTCACAACCACTCCACCCAGTGAGCCTCTCGCATACACATCGCAGCCCGCCGCAACTTCGCCTTCGACTCCTCTCGCCTCGATGTCGCAGCGGACCGCGACTTCGCCTTCGAGCGACCTTCTGACTCCTCTCGCCGCGTCGTCAAAGCGGGCTGCAACTTCCCCGTCGACCGGCCTCTCGACTCCTCTCGCCTCGACGTCACAGTGGTCCGCGACTTCGCCTTTGACCTTTGAGTCGAGAGTCAACCGGACTCTCGACTCCTCTGCCTCAATGTCGCAGCGCGCCGCGACATTGCCGTCCAGCGGCCTCTCGTCTCCTCGGCTCGATGTCGCAATGGGCCGCGACTTGCCGTCCAGCGGCCTCTCGCCTCGACGTCGCAGCGGTCCATGACTTCGCCTTTGACCGACCTTCTGACTCCTCTCACCTCGACATCGTAGCAGGCCACGGCTTCACCGTCCACCGCCCTCTTGACTCCTCTCGCCTCGATGTCACAGCGGGCCAGGACTTCACCGTCGACCGGCCTCTCGACTTCGCTCGTCTCCATGTCGCAGCGGGCCGCGACTTTGCCGTCCAGCGGCCTCTCGTCTCCTCGGCTCGATGTCGCAGTGGGCCGCGACTTGCCGTCCAGCGGCCTCTCGCCTTGACGTCAGAGCGGTCCGCGACTTCGCCTTTGACCGACCTTCTCACTCCTCTCACCTCGACATCGCAGCGGGCCAGGACTTCACCGTCGACCGGACTCTCGACTCCTCTCGCCTCGATGCCGCAGCGGGCGAAGACTTCACTGTCGACCGGCCTCTCCACTCCTCTCGCCTTGATGTCGCAGCTGGCCGCGACTTTCCCGCCCAGCGGCCACTCGACTCCTCTCGCCTCGACATCGCAGCGGGCCAGGGCTTCACCTTCGACCGGCCTCTCGACTCCTCTCGCCTCGATGTCGCAGCGGGCCGCGACATTGCCATCCAGCGGCCTCTCGACTCCTCTCGCCTCTATGTCGCAGTGGGCCGCGACTTGCCGTCCAGCGCCCTCTCGCCTCGACGTCACAGCGGTCCGCGACTTCGCCTTTGACCGACCTTCTGACTCCTCTCACCTCGACATCGCAGCGGGCCAGGACTTCACCGTCGACCGGACTCTCGACTCCTCTCGCCTCGATGTCGCAGCGGGCCGCGACATTGCCGCCCAGCGGCCTCTCGACTCCTATCGCCTCAATGTCGCAGCGGGCTGCGACTTCGCCTTTGACCGACCTTCTGACTCCTCTCACCTCGACATCGCAGCGGGCCAGGACTTCACCGTCGACCGGACTCTCGACTCCTCTCGCCTCGATGTCGCAGCGGGCCGCGACATTGCCGCCCAGCGGCCTCTCGACTCCTCTCGCCTCGATGTCGCATCGGCTGCGACTTTGCCATCCAGCGGCCTCTCGACTCCTCTCGCCTCGACATCGCAGCGGACCAGGACTTCACCGTCGACCGGCTTCTCGACTCCTTCCGCCTCGATGTCGCAGCGGCTGCGACTTTGCCGTCCAGCGGCCTCATGACTCCTCTCGCCTCGACATCGCAGCGGGCCAGGACTTCACCGTCGACCGGCCTCTCGACTCCTCTCGCCTCGATGTAGCAGTGGGCCGCGATTTCGCCGCCCAGCGGCCTCTCGACTCCTCTCGCCTCGACATCGCAGCGGGCCAGGACGTCACTGTCGACCGGCCTCTCGACTTCTCCCGCTTCGATGTCGCAGCGGCTGCGACTTTGCCGTCCAGCGGCCTCTCGACTCCTCTCGCCTCGACATCGCAGCGGGCCAGGACTTCACCGTCGACAGACCTCTCGACTCCTCTCGCCTCGATGTTGCAGTGGGCCTTGATTTTGCCGCCCAGCGGGCTCTCGACTCCTCTCGCCTCGACATCGGAGCGGGCCAGGACTTCACCGTCGACCGGCCTCTCCACTCCTCTCGCCTTGATGTCGCATCGGGCCGCGACTTGCCGCCCAGCGCCCTCTCGACTCCTCGGCTCGATGTCGCAGTGGGCCGCGACTTGCCGTCCAGCGCCCTCTCGCCTCGACGTCGCAGCGGTCCATGACTTCGCCTTTGACCGACCTTCTGACTCCTCTCACCTCGACATCGTAGCAGGCCACGGCTTCACCGTCCACCGCCCTCTTGACTCCTCTCGCCTCGATGTCACAGCGGGCCAGGACTTCACCGTCGACCGGCCTCTCGACTTCGCTCGTCTCCATGTCGCAGCGGGCCGCGACTTTGCCGTCCAGCGGCCTCTCGTCTCCTCGGCTCGATGTCGCAGTGGGCCGCGACTTGCCGTCCAGCGGCCTCTCGCCTTGACGTCAGAGCGGTCCGCGACTTCGCCTTTGACCGACCTTCTCACTCCTCTCACCTCGACATCGCAGCGGGCCAGGACTTCACCGTCGACCGGACTCTCGACTCCTCTCGCCTCGATGCCGCAGCGGGCGAAGACTTCACTGTCGACCGGCCTCTCCACTCCTCTCGCCTTGATGTCGCAGCTGGCCGCGACTTTCCCGCCCAGCGGCCTCTCGACTCCTCTCGCCTCGACATCGCAGCGGGCCAGGGCTTCACCTTCGACCGGCCTCTCGACTCCTCTCACCTCGATGTCGCAGCGGGCCGCGACATTGCCGTCCAGCGGCCTCTCGACTCCTCTCGCCTCTATGTCGCAGTGGGCCGCGACTTGCCGTCCAGCGGCCTCTCGCCTCGACGTCACAGCGGTCCGCGACTTCGCCTTTGACCGACCTTCTGACTCCTCTCGCCTCGACATCGCAGCGGGCCAGGGCTTCACCTTCGACCGGCCTCTCGACTCCTCTCGCCTCGATGTCGCAGCGGGCTGCGACTTTGCCGTCTGCCGGCCTCTCCACTCCTCTCGCCTTGATGTCGCAGCGCGCAGTGACTTTGCCGCCCAGCGGCTTCTCGACTCCCCTCGCCTCGACATCGCAGCGGGACAGGACTTCACGTGGACCGGCCTCTCGACTCCTCCCGCCTCGATGTCGCAGCGGCTGCGACTTTGCCGTCCAGCGGCCTCTCGACTCCTCTCGCCTCGATGTCGCAGCGGGCGAAGACTTCACCGTCGACCGGCCTCTCCACTCCTCTCGCCTTGATGTCGCAGCGGGCCGCGACTTTGCCGCCCAGCGGCCTCTCGACTCCTTTCGCCTCGACATCGCAGCGGGCCAGGGCTTCATCTTCGACCGGCTTCTCGACTCCTCTCGCCTCGATGTCGCAGTGGGCCGCGACTTTGCCGCCCAGCGGCCTCTCGACTCCTCACGCCTCGACATCGCAGCGGGCGAAGACTTCACCGTCGACCGGCCTCTCCACTCCTCTCGCCTTGATGTCGCAGCGGGCCGCGACTTTGCCGCCCAGCGGCCTCTCGACTCCTCTCGCCTCGACATCGGAGCGGGCCAGGGCTTCACCTTCGACCGGCCTCTCGACTCCTCTCGCCTCGATGTCGCAGTGGACCGCGACTTTGCCGCCCAGTGGCCTCTCGACTCCTCTCGCCTCGACATCGCAGCAGGCCAGGGCTTCACCTTCGACCGGCCTCTCGACTCCTCTTGCCTCGATGTCGCAGCGGGCCGCGACTTTGCCGTCCAGCGGCCTCTCGACTCCTTTCGCCTCGATGTCGCAGCAGGCCGCGACATCGCCTTCGCCTGGCCCCCCGACTTTTCTCGTCTCGACATCGCAGCAGGCCGTGACTTCGCTTTCGACCGGCCTCCCGACTCAAACGTCCGTATATCGCATCGCCTTGCCCAAGCTGCACATCCCTAGCGTTGCTTCGAAGCCACAGCGCGCCGCCATTTCAGTGTCGACTGCAGCGTCGGTCTCGCGCATTGCACAAGCCCAGGCTACACAGGTGGGCTCCCACGTGTCTGTCGACGTCCCAAAGACGTTTTTCGTCGGGAGCAAAGTATGAATGCAGGCCAAAATAACGACATGTTCGCTAAACCGCAGTTCGCCACGTGCCAGCCCAGGGACAACCCAGCTGGACCCTACGCACCCCAATTGAAGGGTTTTGGTTACACGCCGAAAGACCGGTCGTTTTCCACGCGATCCACAGCGCTTCGGTGCGAAGACTCGTCCGGAAGGTACGTTGTGGAGAGTTTGATGGCCAAGGGAAACCCCGGGTGCACCGTGGGCATCTTCTACAAGGTCCCGATTTCCCATGGCCTGAGCTGCAGCTTGCCAAAGCAGTCCTACTTCCCAGACCAAGAGGGAGAA
Organism: Rhipicephalus appendiculatus; assembly: GCA_030522465.1. NCBI lineage: Eukaryota > Metazoa > Arthropoda > Arachnida > Ixodida > Ixodidae > Rhipicephalus > Rhipicephalus appendiculatus. The sequence continues at coordinate 663,452 of JALIZH010019320.1, forward strand.
AGCATGTTCTGCCCGTCACGCGGCACCATGTACCTCCAGGATTTGGCCCAGAAGAAACAGCACGCCGAGTCCTACTTCTCGCCCTACATGTTCCTCAAGCCCGATCCTGGCGGTAGGGTCTGGATTTCGTCATCCTGCAAGCCCAAGCAAGTCGACCATCGGTACTGTGAGCAGCAGCGCTGCTACGAGCCGCACTCAACCGACCACATGCACCCCATGACCGTGCGCGACGCTGCCGAATACCGCAATATGGTGCCTAACACCAGATACCTGCGTTGGGTCTACAGTCGCTACACCGCACAGCTCCAGCACTTCCATGCACACGACGAAGGAAACCGGTGGAAACGAGGACGCTCGCGAAGTGAGACACACCGTGATCGACAAGTCGTCGGGAGACTCCGACGGCAATGTCTCCAAATACGCCGCAACGGCAGGAAATCTCGCACCCAAAGACGTCAGCTCGAGGTACGCCATCGTTCGCGATGCCGAGAGGGACACCGACACTCCTCTGCCGACAACAGTGCATGTGGACGAATCTCCGACGCCCTCGAAAGCGGCCAAGATGGCCCTCCTTGGCTGGGTCGCTGCATAACTGAACCAAGATGCCAGGGGATCGTCGTCGTCTTCTTCCAGCGAGAAAGAAGAAGAATCGTTGACTTCGCAGTCTTCATGCAGCTCGGACGCACCTGCGAGCCAGGCACGCGCTCAGGACTACCTGACTCCAGAAGTGGTCAAGCAGCGCATGAGCGTGCAGCACCTGGAGAAGCTGGAGATAAAATGCCAGCAACAGATGATGAACATGACTCGCAAGGAGTGCGCAAATTATCAGAAAACCTCGCTAGTCTACGAAAGCAGGCCACGATCAGACTCTTCCTACTGCAAGAAGCGACGCAAGAAGCGCAAAAGGCACAAGTATGAGTTTTTGCATAGTGTCAGGGCGACCAGTAGCGCCAAGCAGGGAAGCAAGCACGTCGGGTCTCAGGACGAAAAGCTAAAGATTGCAAACAACGTGACCGCGAAGTCCTCTGGACACTACAACAAGAATGAACCACTTCCTCCGCAAGACAAGCCGCCACCTCCCTAAGCTTTCAGCGCCATGGACAGCGCCTTTTATTGTCGCATGGCAACACCTCTGGTCGGACTCCCTCAAAGCTTGCTTCCTTGGAGCCTACGCAAATTTGCCGGCCGCGGGAGTGACCCCGTCGGTTGCGGCATGCAAGCTATCAGGAACCTTTGCGAATCTACGAAAACCAGCAAGTTAAGAACCAGCAACAGTCTCATCAGCAGTTCCAGCAGCCACCCGTGGAATCATCAATCTGCCGTCTTCGAGGACCCAAGCCAGCTGCTCACGCATTCGCACTTCCCGCGTCGCTGCAGAAGGCTTCTCTACCATTTTACTCCATTGCACCTTGCTCGCAAATGTCGGCCTCAACTTCTGCCGCTGTGCACCCTAACGTTGCTGTGCACCCTAACGTTGCTGTGCACCCTAACGTTGTCTACAGTGCTCGCGCTTTGCTTGCGTAGCGTCGCTGTGCCCAGCGTTTGGTATCATTCTGACCGACGCCGTCTCAATGGATAGAGGCGTTCGCGGAACACACTTTAGAATTTACAAAGGGTCCGTCAATTTAAGCGCTGGAATGCGGATGGCGTTTGTACGATGAGCAAAGCGCGAGAAAATACGAACGCATGCGAACGGAGGAACATTAGTCTCGTGTCTCACTGCGATTCTCGGTAAACAACTAAAAAAGAAAACACGCATAGATTCCGTTTGTGTGTTATCCCACTGAGAGTGCAAAAGAAAAAACATGGCTGATCCCTCCGTCATAGGAATCGTTATAACACGAAAGTGAAACATGAACTCACAGAAGTGGTGCTTATTGTTTAGTGATATATGAGAGCTTGTAGAATGTGCATTGGTGTTTGGCAGCTATAGCATCGTTTGACGTGGACACACCCACGCTGACGCCTTGTGGCACATCTCCATCGCGACGACTACAGCTCATGATCATGATTTAACCGTTGTGGTAGCTGAAATATTTAACGTATAACTGGACACAGCGTATCGTGAATCCCGCGCAAAGATAACAACAAGCACACGCTAACCACTGGTACTCGATATGGACGTCTTGAAAGCGTCTACTAAGGAGAGAAAGGGCACGGTGTGCACTTCCGAGTAATAGGGTAACCTACGCCTGTGCTCATGCATACACTACCACAGTGCGCTTCAGCAACGCGGGAGGAACGCGTGCGGGCGTTGCACGTCCCGCTGGGCTCTGTCTCGCTCCACCAAGGCACGACATTCGCCCGTCTACATTGTTGATTTGCTGCAGTGCTTACTGCAGCAGTTTTATTAGTCGTGATGTGACCAGGAGGGGCTGAGGTCAACTCCCAGGCTCCGGCGACGAAGAACTCTCGCGAGGCCTCTTGCTTACAAAGGACACGCGTTTTATTTTACATATTTACAGGGAGTTTTTAACAAACAAGGCGTCGAGACGCGCCTTTACACACAAGAGTCCCAAGCACACACGAGACGAGAGAGCTTCAGGCCAGAGAGCGCGCTCCTTTTATCGCGGTCCAGGACGCAGACTGCGTGTAGCCGCAACGCCGATGCGTGTTCCCTGTAGCGCACCAGGACACCTCTTGCGTTCCTGCAGAACGCGGACCGCGTTTGGCAGGTACGCCGATGAGCGTCCCTTGCAGGCCGTGTCTTTGCATTGCCGGTCATAACAGCTCGTCCACCGCCCGAAGAGGTCACGTAAGGGCTGCAGTGGCGCTGCTCCCTGAAGTGGCCGTTGTACGTCTCCGTAAGCCTCACATTGATTGTTCACCACAACACGGAGACGCACACCACACAGCTGATCTTACGGTTGGCGCACCTTGGAGTCGTAACCATACACCGCACAACGCTCGCTTGGTCACCGCATGAGACCATGCACAGCTGCAGAGGCCCGGTCACCGCTGCCTCGTCGTCCATTGGTCGAAGGCGGCACACAGCGCTGAAGAAAGGCCGCAGTCTGCAGTGGCTAGTTCATCGTGGGCCAGTAGTCATCGCTGGCTTCTCTTCTGCCTGGCCTTTGCGGGGGAGGACGCTCTCACACAGGACACCTACACTGAGAACACTCAGCCCTCCCGAGATTCGCCAGGTGCAAGTTACGGGAAAGCTCCTCTCGTATTTTTTTTACAGAAGACTGCACTCAGGTGGTGACCCAGTGAACTCGAACAAAAAATAAAAAAAAATGCCCATAAACGCACAAAGCTTAATAGCGGCACTTGGGTCTGAGAGAGGATTCGAAAAGAATTGCGCCGTTCCGCGTTTCCTTTAGCTTGTCAGCTACGGAAAACCTCGACTCAGGCCATCAGCATTACCGTTGTCTTTGCCTTTGCGGTATTTCAGCTCAAAGCTATGCTCCTGCAACGCTAAACTCCAACGCAGGAGCCTTCCGTTTTTGGACGACATACTACGCAGCCATGTCAAAGGACAATGATCTGTCTGGACCACGAAATGGGATCCAGCAAGATAGCATTGTAGTTTCTGTATTGCCCATACGAGGCACGCGCACTCTTTTTCCGACGCACTGTACGCCTGCTCACGAATCGTAAGTTTTCTGCTGACAAATACCACGGGGTGTTCGTTCCCGTCAGCGTCGTTTTGACTGAGCACGGCTCCCATTCCCCGATCACTAGCATCACACTGCAGTACAAACGGGCGGTCAAAATCAGGCGCCTTCAGCACAGGCCGACTGGATAGAGCAGATTTCAGGGCGGAAAATGCGCCTTGTTTCTCTTCATTCCACTGCACTTTCATGGGTTCGTTCTTCCTCAAGCTATCAGTGAGTGGACTAGCAATCTCTGAAAAGTTGTCAATGTAGTGCTGGTAATACCCAGCCAATCCAAGAAAGGAACGAATGTCAGTTTTACTGGTAGGTCTAGGGTAATCGGCTATTGCTGCGATTTTAACCTCTAGTGGACGCCGGTAACCTTGACCAACCTTATGTCCAAGATAGATGACCTCTCCTCTTCCCAATTGACATTTCTCTGCCTTTACGGTCAGGCCCGCAATCTTCAAGCGCGTTAATACTTGTCGCAGGTGTGAGATGTGCTCTTCCCAGCTACCAGAAAAAATCGCAATATCATCCAAGTATGGCAATGCATATTCCTGCATGCCTTTAGAACATGATCCATCAGTCGAGAGAAACAAAATGGGGCATTTTTCAGCCCGAAGCTAAGGACTAAGGGACGGAAAGTTCCAAGAGGAGAAATGAACGCGGCATAGCGACTTGCCCGTTCACTGAGCGGAACCTGCCAATAGCCTCTGGTCAGGTCGAGTGTCGATATATACCTTGCGCGGCTTATGGTTTCTATTCTCTCCTCGAGGTTAGGGATGGGGTAGGTTTGGTCCCGAGTTACTGCATTTAACTGGCGGTAATCAATGCATGGTCTAGGCTTTTTGCCGGGAGCTTCCACGAGAAAGATAGGTGAGGTATACTCGCTATCCGCTGCGACAATCAAACCGAGCTCCAACATGCGTTTGATTTCGCTCTCCAAAATTTCTTTCTGCCTGGGAGACCAACGATACTGTTTTGACCGAATGGGGTCGTTAGAAACCAGTTCTATGTCGTGTTCTATTAGAGTGGTCTTCCCTGGCGTGTCCCTAAAGGAACCTTCAAACTCGCGCACTAACTCAATAAGCTGCTGCCTTTCTTGGTGGCTTAGGTGCGTATTCTCCTCAATATCTGCCAAGAGCTTATCGAACGAATTTTCATGTTCCTGTTCTGGGTACTGAAAATCAGTTTCTACCTCCTCAGGTACATTCAGCGCCATTTGAACCACTGCTTCGCGTTCCCTATAAGGCTTCATTAAGTTGGAGTGGTAGATCTTGACCTCTTTGCGCCGCCCTGGCATTTTAACAACATAGTTCGTGTCTGATAGCTTTTCTACCACCTCGGCGGGACCTTCCCACTGTACTTGCAATTTATTCTTTCGAGGAGTGTTTAACAATAACACCTTGTCTTTCACCGCGAAAGTTCTTTTTCGGGAATTTTTGTCGTAGTACAGTTTTGCCCTAGCTTGTGCGCTTTTCATGTTGGCTTCCACCAACTCCTTACTTGACTGAAGACGGTTAAGGAGCTTCAGTACGTAGTCTACTACGGTCTGGTCCTCTCCACGGCCTTCCCATGCTTCGCGCAGCATGCGGAGGGGTGACCTTAGAGGCCTACCGTACACTAGTTCTGCAGGACTGAACCCAGTAGACTCATGTGGCACCGATCTCAAGGCGAATAAAGTGGCTGGTAAACAAGCCTCCCAATCTTTCTTGTGTTCGTAACAAATCGCTCGGAGTACTCTTTTTAGCACAGCATGCCACGCCTCCACACTATTACTCTGCGGGTGCTGCACTGAACTTTGAACAATGCGAATTCCGCACCGCTCCAGAAACGTCGTCGTCAAAGCGCTGGTAAAAACGCTACCCTGATCGCTCTGAAGCTCTGCAGGGAAACCTACTCTGGAGAAAACAGATAGCAGCGCATCCACAACGTTTACCGAATTGACTTCTCTCAGCGGAATAGCTTCGGGAAACTTTGTGGCTGGACAAATCATAGTCAAAAGGTACTTATGGCCTGATTTGGTCACGGGGAGCGGCCCTACTACATCTACAACGAGACGCCTGAAAGGCTCTGTGATCAGGGGCACCAACTTCATGGGTGCTTTCCGGGTTTCATGAGGCTTTTCTACTCTTTGACATGCATCACATGTTTTCACATAATTCTCAACATCCTTAAAGCAGCGAGGCCAATAGAACTCCCTTAACAACCTTGCCTTAGTTTTCTTCACTCCCAAGTGGCAAGCCCATCCTTCGCCATGTGACAGGCGAATAATCTGTTCCCTATACTTCGCAGGGACAACCAACTGGTCGTAATGAACCCCTTTCTTGCCTTTGTATTGGCGATACAAAAGACCCGAACGACGCTGGAAACCTACTCTCCTGTGAGATACTCCTTCCTGGACTAGTTTCTTTAGATTTTGCACCGATGCGTCTCTTTCTTGTTCCTGTATCAGAATTTCCTTGTCGACATTTAAGAGGTCAAGTAAACTTTCAGAATGGGGTAGCACAACATGAGGAAACGCCTGTTCCATTGTGGAGCGTTTTGCCACTTCCAATGGTGATTGAATAGGAGCCTCTGTAGCGCTACTATCATTCACGGTCACAGGTGCTACTGCTCTGCTTCCTTCCTCACGCGCGCTAAGTGATGCTTGCTCACTGTGGTGAGCTGCTACTGCTTGTTCGCCTTCGTTAGTCCGCACAGCGGCGAGTTCACGTGCCTTGGAACGGGTAATGGCCTGTGCTACGAATTCCCCGAAGCTGAGCCCTCTCTCTTTCAAAAGAATTTCCGACTTGTTCGAGAAGAGGTACGGGTACTGTTTCGGTAGATTCGGAGAGACTGCCGCCTCAGTCTCCAGTACCCCGAACGGACCCTCAATCTTTACCCTTGCGATGGGCAGGCAAACGCTGTTCTTTTCTACTACCTGCTTTATCCATGCGCACTCACCCGTGAAGTGTTTAGCTTCAACGTAATCAGAATGGACAATGTCCATTGTCGCCGCGGAGTCACGAAGGACCTTACATTCTTTTCCGTTTACGACTAAGTCTCGAAGATACGGTCTCAACAGCTGCATGTTTTCGTCGCCACTGCCCGTAACAGAAAATACTACCTTCGGTTTCCGGCAGCCAGCCGCTATGTGTCCTGGCTCTTGGCACCGGAAACACAACAGTGTTTTTTTTTACTCAAAACTCTTTTCCTTCTCCGAACTTTCCTTTACTTCGTTCTCGGGTGCATCCTTTACCGCGCTGGCGCCTTTACGTACAGGGCAGTCTTTGAGCGGCTGTTTGCTGAATGGTCGAACGCGTGCTCTTTCCGCGCGTTCCATGTTTCTCTCGCCCGGTCTATCTTGAATCCACAGGCGCATTTCTTCATCTAAACACCCATAAAATTGCTCAAGGCAGATCAAATCCACTAGCTTGTCCCGATCCTCGAAGACACCCTCTCCCTTTAGCCACTCCACCAAATTGGCCTTCATGCTGAACGCAAACTCCTGAAATGTTTCGCCCGTTTTCTTCTGAGCGTCTCTAAACCGGCGGCGAAACGCTTCTGCTGAAAGCCGGAATTTCTTTAGGAGCGCAGCCTTCACTTGGTCATAATCGTCTGCGTCGTTTGCAGGCAAACGCGCAAGCGTGTCCGCTGCCTCGCAGGGCAATACCATTAGCAACCTTTGAGGCTACGTGGTACGATAAAGCCCCATCCTCCCACAGGTTCTTTCAAAATTTACGAGGAACAACCCAATGTCCTCGCTCATTTTGTAAGGCTGCAAGAGGTCTTTCATGCTCAATCGTGCGCCTGCCTGAATCTCTCCAATTTCCGTTCCCAGACCGCTAGCGCCTTTTGCCTCTGCAATCTGAAGTTGAAGCCGCAAGCGCTCAAGCTCCCTTTCTTGGCTTTGCGCTTCTTCTTTACGCCTGAGAGACTCTCTCTCAATCGCTATCCGTTCTCGTTCCTCGTCTTCACGTGCCTTCTTTATCCTTTCCTGAATTAGCTCCCAACATTCGGAAAGCTCTTCCTCATCGGCGCCAGAATCCTTAACCGCCTGTATTAAAAGAGGCTTTCTATGCAAAGTCTTCACCTCAATTCCCAGCTCCTCGCACAACAGGACTCAGTCCGGTTTCCTCAATTTGTTCAAGTCCATGGCCCACCCCCGTGCAGACTTCCGTAGCTAAAACTGCCGTGAAGGTACCCCTAAAATAGACAAGCCTTCACTAAGCAGCAACCAATCTGCCCCTTCGGATAAACCTCAGCATCTATCCAAAACACTTGGCAGAATCTCTACGGAGAGTGAGCACTCACCCGTGTTGGCGCCTGGACAGAACACGAACCGGATCCCACCGCTGCCACCAGTTTATGTGACCAGGAGGGGCTGAGGTCAACTCCCAGGCTCCGGCGACGAAGAACTCTCGCGAGGCCTCTTGCTTACAAAGGACACGCGTTTTATTTTACATATTTACAGGGAGTTTTTAACAAACAAGGCGTCGAGACGCGCCTTTACACACAAGAGTCCCAAGCACACACGAGACGAGAGAGCCTCAGGCCAGAGAGCGCGCTCCTTTTATCGCGGTCCAGGACGCAGACTGCATGTAGCCGCAACGCCGATGCGTGTTCCCTGTAGCGCACCAGGACACCTCTTGCGTTCCTGCAGAACGCGGACCGCGTTTGGCAGGTACGCCGATGAGCGTCCCTTGCAGGCCGTGTCTTTGCATTGCCGGTCATAACAGTCGGTGCAACCTCACCCGAAGTAGTCGGCGGCGAAACACCATTGGTGCACGTAGACTCTGCACGACTCCGACAACAATGCCGACAACGAGCTGTCACACGCTAACACGAAGCGAAAGGCAAAGAACATAACTGCGTCGGCGACTCCCCGATGCTAGCGCGGCCAGGGTTTTTCACTGCTATCGAGAAGCTTTAACCATGGCCTCCAAGACTGCGCGCCGGCGTGCAATCTCGAACGCCAAGCTTTATCTGCGTCGTCGACGAATCGCTCTCTGTCGGTGTTAATGTCATGTCGCATTACTTCTCTTCACCGGTCACAGAAGGCGGCACCGCCCCGCCTCGCCAGCAGAGAGCACCCTGCGGGAGAGAATGAGTGAGAGATATAAGGCGCGTTTGTTGAAGGCCTTGCAACTGCTTCGGTAGCTCAGTCGGTAGAGCATCGGGCGCTTTTCGTCGCCGCTCAATGAGTCAGAGGTTCGACGCCCGGAGGGGAAATTTTTTTCTGAATGTTTTTTCTTTCGCATTTGGGAGCGTTAATTTTACAACGTCATATCCGTGACGAAAACACGTCGCTAAAGTCTTGGTCACCCCGGCATAAAACACTTTCGTGTTAAAAATCACGCCATATCCACGAAGTGAATGATTATGAGTGGGCGAAGCTCGATCGTTTTCATCCATGGCAGAAAGAGAATGTGTGGTCTGGAACGCGCTTATACTTCATGGTCATCAGCGTCATCGTCATCGTTATCACGTATAGTGGGTACATTCCACTATACTGGAACGCGCTTATACTTTATCGTTATCACGTGTAGTGGGTGCATTCCACTATACTGCGCCATCGTTATCTTTATCACGTGGAGTGGGTACCCACTATACGTGGCTACCTACCTACTACAACAACAACTACTACTACAGAGGAACGCGCTTATACTTCATGGTCATCAGCGTCATCGTCATCGTTATCACAGGTAGTGGGTACATTCCACTATACTGGAACACGCTTACACTTCATCGTTATCACGTGTAGTGGGTACATTCCACTATACTTTGTCATCGTCATCTTTATCACGTGGAGTGGGTACATTTCACTATACGTCGCTACCTACCTACTACAACTACTACTACTACTACTACTACTACTACTACTACTACTACAGCTATAAAGAACGGAAGAAGCCTCAAAGCTATGAAGAGAAAACTGTGCATAGGCAAAAATCAGATGTATGCATTAAGGGACAAGGAAGGCAAGGTCACAACCAATATGGATAGAATAGTTGAGGTGGCGGAAGAGTTCTACAGAGATCTGTACAGCAGCCGAGACTGTCAGGATGATAACGTAAGAAGCAATAATAGCCCAGAAGAACCTGACATCCCACCAGTATTGACAGGAGAAGTAAAGAAAGCCCTAAAGGGAATGCAAAGAGGCAAAGCCGCTGGTGAGGATCAGGTAACATCAGACCTGTTGAAAGACGGTGGAGAGATTGTGTTAGAAAAACTGGCCACCCTGTATACGAAGTGTCTCTCTACGGGGACGATACCAGATTCTTGGAAGAACGCCAACATCATCTTGATCCATAAGAAAGGGGACGTCAAGGACCTGAAAAACTACAGGCCCATCAGCTTACTGTCCGTTGTCTACAAGCTATTTACAAAAGTAATTGCTAACAGAATTAATACGACATTAGAGTTCAATCAACCAAAGGACCAGGCAGGATTTCGTACAGGCTTGTCAACAACAGACCATATTCATACTATCAATCAGGTGATAGAGAAATGCTCGGAATACAACCAACCCCTATACATAGTCTTCATAGATTATGAGAAGGCATTTGATTCGGTGGAGACATCAGCAGTCATTCACGCACTGCGGAATCAGGGCATCGACGAAGCCTATATAAACATAATGGAAGAAATCTACAGCGGATCCACAGCCACTATAGTCCTCCATAAAGAAAGCGACAGAATCCCAATAAAGAAGGGCGTACGGCAGGGAGACACGATCTCTCCAATGCTATTCACCGCGTGTTTACAGGAGGTTTTCAGGGCCCTAGATTGGGAAGAGTTAGGGATAAGAGTTAATGGAGAGTATCTCAGTAACCTGCGATTCGCTGATGACATTGCATTGATGAGTAACGCGGGAGACGAATTACAGCTTATGATTACTGAACTGGATACGGAAAGTAGAAGAGTAGGTCTGAAAATTAATATGCATAAAACTAAAGTAATGTGGAACAATCTTGGCAGAGAACAGCGCTTTGCAATAGGTGGCGAGACACTGGAAGTTGTAAAGGAGTACGTCTACTTAGGACAGGTAGTAACCGCGGAGCCGAACCATGAGAGTGAAATAACTAGAAGAATAAGGATGGGATGGAGCACATTCGGCAAGCATTATCAAATCATGAATGGTAGTCTACCACTATCCCTCAAGAGGAAGGTATATAACAGCTGCATCTTACCGGTACTTACCTCCGGAGCAGAAACCTGGAGACTTACAAAGAGGGTTCAACTTAAACTGAGGACGACGCAGCGAGCGATGGAAAGGAAAATGATAGGTGTAACCTTAAGAGACAGGAAGAGAGCAGAGTGGGTCAGGGAACAAACGGGGGTTAAGGATATCATAGTTGAAATCAAGAAGAAGAAATGGATATGGGCCGGGCACGTAGCACGTCGGCAGGATAACCGCTGGTCATTAAGGGTAACTGACTGGATTCCAAGAGATGGCAAACGCGTGAGGGGGAGACAGAAAATTAGGTGGGTAGATGAGATTAAGAAGTTTGCAGGTATAACGTGGCAGCAGAAAGCACAGGACCGGGTTGATTGGCGAAACATGGGAGAGGCCTTTGCCCTGCAGTGGGCGTAGACAGGCTGATGATGACGATGACGATGATGACTACTACAGAGGAACGCGCTTATACTTCATGATCATCAGCTTCATCGTCATCGTTATCACGTGTAGTAGGTACATTCCACTATACTGGAACGTGCTTATACTTCATCGTTATCACGTGTAGTGGGTACATTCCACTATACTGCGTCATCGTCATCTTTATCACGTGGTGTGGGTACATTCCACTATACGTGGCTACCTGCCTACCTACCTACTACAACTACAACGACTACTACTACAACTACAGAGGAGGGACAGACCCACACCCCCTAAAAGACATGGTATAGTCAGTCAAATGGCCACACGCCTTCGCCGTACACACTTTGCAATGTACAAAGTGTCCTTCAATTTTTAGGGGCGAAGCTCCTTAGGGTGTGGGTCTGTCCCTCCTCTGTAGTTGTAGTAGTAGTAGTAGTAGTAGTAGTAGTAGGTAGGTAGGTAGATAGCCACGTATAGTGGAATGAGCCCACTCCACGTGATAAAGATGACGATGACGCAGTATAGTGGAATGTACCCACTACGCGTGATAACGATGAAGTATAAGCGCGTTCCAGTATAGTGGAATGTACCCACTACACGTGATAACAATGACGATGACGCTGATGACCATGAAGTATAAGCGCGTTGCAGACCACACATTCTCTTTCTGCCATGGATGAAAACGATCGAGCTTCGCCCACTCATCATCATTCGCTTCGTGGATATGGCGTGATTTTTTTTGCTCGCTTTAGTTACATAAATTGAAATCAGCTTTCACGTCTTAAGCACGAGCAATGTTGGACGCGACAGCGCTTTTGAATCGCGCATTCACATCTTTCATATTGTCACGTGGTCGTGACGTTGACCCAAGCAGCAGTCGGTATGTTCAAGATCAAACTGTTTATTAGGCCGAACTTGTGGCCGGTAAACGGAAAGTCAGATTACAGCAATAAGCACTGGCACTGATAGCGGCGAACGGAGCGTCGACCGTCGATCAACTGGCAAACGGTGAAGCGCGTCGGCATTTATACGCGTGTCATCGAATATTCCAGTCTTATCACTGGTTGTCGCGAAAGCTCTGGAATAAGCTCGCGTGTTCGTGTCTTGCGCGCAATCTTAACACAACGATCTACAATAATCGCGAAGCTTCTAGAAAAGTGAGGCGCGGTTTGCGCTGAGCATTACTTACAGTCTTTGTGGGCGTAAACCGAATACAGCACAAGTATAATACAAAACGCGCGTGGCAATGCCCCCCCTCTGAAAAAGCATCGTCCCGATGCTTAAAACAGAACACGGGGGGGAGGGGGGGGTTCATGCAACAATAAATAACAATAATAAAGCAAGAAAGTACAATAAACAATAAGCACAAGCACGAAAGTACAATAATAAAGCAAAAATTACAGTCTTCAGGTTCACTAACGCGCGTAATAGGGCTTGAGGCGCACGACGTGGACGACTTCAGGTCGCGCACGGCGCCGCTGAGAGTTCGTAATGCCGTCAGGGACAACCTCGTAGTCGAGTGCGCCGAGACGTCGAAGTACCCTGTAGGGTCCGAAGTATCGTCGAAGAAGCTTCTCGCTAAGTCCCCGTCGGCGAACTGGCGTCCAGACCCATACACGGTCACCGGGTTGGTATTCCATGTGGCGTCTTCGAAGGTTGTAGCGACGGCTGTCGGTCTTTTGCTGGCTCTGGATGCGCAGACGGGCGAGTTGTCTGGCTTCTTCGGCGCGCTGAAGGTACACGGTGACGTCGACGTTTTCCTCGTCGGAGACATTGGGCAACATGGCGTCGAGCGTCGTTGCCGGGGTCCTTCCGTAGACCAATCCATACGGCGTCATTTGCGTCGTTTCTTGTACCGCCGTGTTGTATGCAAAGGTTACATACGGAAGGATGGCATCCCACGTCTTGTGCTCGACGTCGACGTACATGGCCAGCATATCGGCGATGGTCTTATTTAGACGCTCGGTGAGGCCATTGGTCTGCGGGTGGTAGGCGGTGGTCCGGCGGTGACTTGTTTGGCTGTACCTCAGGATCGCCTGCGTTAGGTCCGCTGTAAAGGCCGTACCTCTGTCGGTAATGAGGACCTCTGGGGCGCCATGACGCAGTACGATGTTCTCGACGAAGAACTTTGCTACCTCGGCTGCACTGCCCTTGGGCAGCGCCTTTGTCTCGGCGTAGCGGGTGAGGTAGTCCGTTGCTACGACGATCCATTTGTTTCCGGAATTCGACGTCGGGAACGGCCCCAGTAAGTCCATGCCGATTTGCTGGAACGGTCGGCGAGGTGGCTCGATGGGTTGCAGAAGTCCGGCTGGCCTAGTGGGTGGTGTCTTCCGTCGTTGACAATCTCGACAGGTCTTCACGTAGTGGGTGACGTCGGCAGCGAGGCGAGGCCAGTAGTACTTTTGTTGTATCCTCGCGAGCGTACGGGAAAATCCAAGGTGTCCAGCCGTCGGGTCGTCATGCAGAGCGTCCAGAACTTCGGGACGTAACGCTGAAGGTACTACGAGGAGGGAGTCGGCCCGGAGTGGCGAGAAGTTTTTCTTTAGGAGAATGCCGTTGCGCAAGAAAAACGACTCCAGTCCTCGTCTGAATACCTTTGGAGCCATGGTGGCCTTGCCCTCGAGGTATTCTATAAGGCCCTTGAGTTCCGGATCGGCTCGCTGTCGTTCGGCGAAGTCATCGGCGCTTATGGTTCCCAAGAAGCAGTCATCATTAAGGTCGTCCTGTGGCGGCGGGTCGACGGGGGGCGCGAGACAAGCAGTCGGCGTCAGAATGCTTTCGTCCGGACTTGTAAACGACGGTAACGTCGAATTCTTGAAGTCTGAGACTCCATCTTGCGAGACGACCTGAAGGGTCTTTCAAGTTAGCTAGCCAACACAAGGCGTGGTGGTCGCTCACAACTTTGAAGGGCCTACCGTAGAGGTAGGGGCGAAACTTCGACGTAGCCCAGATGATGGCGAGGCACTCTTTTTCTGTTGTTGAATAATTGGCCTCTGCCTTGGATAGCGACCGGCTAGCATAACTGATAACCCTTTCCAGTCCGTCCGTCTTCTGCACAAGGACGGCGCCGAGTCCCACGCTGCTTGCGTCGGTGTGCACTTCTGTTTCGCCGTGTTCGTCGAAATGCGCAAGTAACGGAGGCATTTGCAGGCGTCGTTTTAGTTCTTGAAATGCTTCCTCTTGCGGTGTTTCCCACTTGAACTCGACGTCGGTTCTGGTAAGGTTAGTGAGTGGCTCGGCGATGCGGGAAAAATTTTTGACGAACCGCCTGTAATAGGCGCACAGGCCGAGAAATCGACGGACGGCCTTCTTGTCGGCGGGTGGCGGGAATGTAGCGATGACGGCTGTCTTTTGTGGATCGGGGCGTACTCCGGACTTGCTGATCACGTGACCCAAGAACAAGAGCTCCTCGTATGCGAAGCGGCACTTTTCAGGCTTCAAAGTGAGGCCGGAGGTCTTGATTGCTTGAAGTACTGCGTTAAGTCGCCGGAGGTGTTCGTCGAAGTTTGAAGCAAACACAATGACGTCGTCCAGGTACACGAGGCAAGTCTGCCACTTCAATCCTGCCAGTACGGTGTCCATAACCCGTTGGAAAGTCGCGGGTGCCGAGCAGAGACCAAAGGGCATGACCTTGAACTCGAAGAGGCCGTCTGGTGTTATAAACGCGGTCTTTTCTCGGTCTCTCTCGTCGACTTCAATTTGCCAATAGCCGGTCTTGAGGTCCATCGACGAAAAGTACCTCGCATTGTGGAGTCGATCGAGGGTGTCGTCTATCCGTGGGAGAGGGTACACGTCCTTCTTCGTTATTTTGTTCAGGCGGCGATAATCGACGCAGAAGCGTAGGGTTCCGTCCTTTTTCTTCACTAACACCACGGGTGACGCCCACGGACTCTTTGAAGGCTGGATGATGTCGTCGCGTAGCATTTCGTCGACTTGTTTCTTTATTGCCTCGCGTTCCCGCGTTGAAACTCTGTACGGGCTCTGACGTAGTGGCCTGGAACTTTCCTCTGTTATGATGCGGTGTTGTGCGACTGGGGTCTGTCGAACTCTGGACGACGACGAAAAGCAATCCTTGTATTGCAGGAGCAGGGTTTTGAGCTGTTCTTGTTTATGCGTCGGAAGGCTCGGATTGATGTCGAAAGTTAGTTGACGAGCTTGGTTCATCGTAGCGTGTTCGGTAAACTCGGCGAGGGCGAAGGCGTCGCTGGTTTCCACGATGTCTTCGATGTAGGCGACCGTCGTGCCTTTGCTCACGTGCTTGTATTCGTTGCTGAAGTTCGTAAGCATCACTGTTGCTTTCCCTTCACGCAACTCGGCGATGCCTCGTGCGACGCAAATCTGACGGTTTACAAGCAGGTGTTGATCACCCTCGATGACGCCTTCGAAGTCTGCCGGTTTTTCAGTGCCGACGGAAATGATGACGCTGGAGAGAGGCGGAACGGTGACGTGCTCTTCTATCACGTTCAATGCATCGCTCCATGGCGTCGTCTGGGTAGGCAGCGCTTTTTCTGAGGTTAGTGTTATAGACTGAGACCTTAGGTCGATGACGGCGCCGTGTTTACTTAGGAAGTCCATCCCAAGTATTACTTCCCTGGAGCAGTGCTGTAGGATTAGAAAGCTGGCTGGATAGGTCCGGTTATTGATGGTGACTCTTGCTGTGCAAACACCGGCTGGCGTTATTAGATGACCCCCAGCGGTACGGATTTCAGGGCCTTGCCAAGCAGTCTTCACTTTCTTCAGCTTCGTCGCGAAAGGCCCACTGACGACGGAATAGTCGGCTCCAGTGTCGACGAGAGCGGTGACGTTGTGACCGTCGAATATTACGTCGAGGTCGCTGGTTCGTCGTCGTCCGTTGCGGTTGGGTCGCGGCGTCGGATCACGGCTACGTCGATTTGTTGCGCTGCTTCCTTGTTGCATCGTCACGTCTTCGTCGGTCCGCGACGTTTCGTCGGCAGGGCTTCGTCTGCTTGGCGTCATGTTCTGGTTTCCTCGCGTTGTCGTCGTCGGCGGCCGCGGAGGATCTTCGGCATTTCGTCGTACAGCAACCGCACCTCCATCGGTTGCTGCCCTTAGTTTCCCGGATACGGGCTAGGCGACCGGCCCCGGTTTGGGCCAGTGTACTGCCGGCGGTGCGGTGACATGTAGCGGCCGGGTGACGGCGAGCGGGAAGGTCGTCGTTCTTGCCACTGTGTGCCGGAGAGGTAGTCGTCGATGTCGCGAGGCCGTTCTCCTGGCTGCGGACGCGGCGCGTTGACGGCGAATCCGCGTAGCCCCATCTGTCGGTACTGGCATCGGCGGTACGTGTGGCCGGCTTCTCCGCAATGGTAGCAGAGTGGACGGTGGTCGGGGGGCTCGCCAGATGTCGGTCTTCCTCGGCGTGTACCGCTGGCCTGCAGGCGGGCGAGATGGCGATGGTGGTGGTGGTGGCGTCTGGCGACGGTAGTGCTGCTGTGCGGCGTCCTGACGGGGGGCGTTGAGAGGGTGCGTAGCGTCGGGCTGCAGCAGCGTAACTCAAGGCCTGCGGCTGGGGCTGCGTTTGTTCGGGAATTCCCAACGCTTGCTGGACTTCGTCACGAATAATGTCGGCGATCGAGTCCACTTGAGGCTGGGTCGAGGGTAAGAGCTTGCGCAGTTCCTCTCGAACGATCGCTCGGATCGTTTCGCGTAGGTCGTCGGCTTTCAGCGCTTGAACATCCGCGTAGCTCGTCGTAGGCAGGCGGCGGTTGTATTGCCTGTTGCGGAGTTCCAGCGCTTTCTCGATGGTAGTGGCCTCCGAAACGAATTCCGAGACCGTCTTCGGGGGGTTGCGCACAAGTCCGGCGAAAAGTTCTTCCTTTACTCCTCTCATGAGGAACCGAACCTTTTTTCCTCGGGCATGTCAGCGTCGGTGTGCCGGAAAAGCCGCGTCATCTCCTCCGTAAAGATCGTGACGCTCTCATTCGGGAGCTGCACTCGTGTGTCCAGTAAGGCGGCGGCCCTTTCCCTTCGGACGACGCTCGCGAACGTCTCCAAGAAAGCGCCACGAAAGAGGTCCCACGTTCGAAGCATGGACTCCCGGTTCTCGAACCACGTCCTCGCGGCGTCTTCGAGGTAGAAGTAGGCGCGTCGCAGTTTTTCGTCCGAGTCCCAGTTGTTCATAGTCGCGACGCGTTCGTACGTCTCCAGCCAGGTCTCGGGGTCCTCACTTGGCGATCCATGGAAAGTCGGTGGCTCTCTCGGTGGCTGGATCACGATCGTTGCTGGGGACACAGCGGCTGTCATTGTCCCTGTCGTCTTCGTCACCGTGGCCTTTGGCTTGTCCGGTAGGAGTCCGTGCTGCGGGGGGAGTCCTTTCAGCCTGCGGCTGGCCCGACTGTCACTGATGGTGTCGGTGTCTTCTTCGCGACGTGGGCTGGGTTCACGGCTTGAGGGGGGGCGTTCGGTACATGGGCCGTGAAGCACCTCCACCAGATGTCACGTGGTCGTGACGTTGACCCAAGCAGCAGTCGGTATGTTCAAGATCAAACTGTTTATTAGGCCGAACTTGTGGCCGGTAAACGGAAAGTCAGATTACAGCAATAAGCACTGGCACTGATAGCGGCGAACGGAGCGTCGACCGTCGATCAACTGGCAAACGGTGAAGCGCGTCGGCATTTATACGCGTGTCATCGAATATTCCAGTCTTATCACTGGTTGTCGCGAAAGCTCTGGAATAAGCTCGCGTGTTCGCGTCTTGCGCGCAATCTTAACACAACGATCTACAATAATCGCGAAGCTTCTAGAAAAGTGAGGCGCGGTTTGCGCTGAGCATTACTTACAGTCTTTGTGGGCGTAAACCGAATACAGCACAAGTATAATACAAAACGCGCGTGGCAATATTTATCGAGCCGTGATCGTATACATAAAAGCCCAATACACATGTCGCACGGCTACTTTCGTAGTTATATCGTAGTTACAGCGCAAGAACGGTAAGAACAAACAACATAGACAGAAAGGAGCGCTGACTTTCAACTGAATTTATTGCAGGTGCTCCGGCCGCTTTTATACAGTGTGCAAGATCAGTGCGCATGCGCGACAACACGTGTGTAACTATGCATAAAATTGTTAAGAAATGAATATTCCCTCTCAGAAAGGTGAAGTGATGTTGTACTGATGAATCGATCCGTGGCCTTCCTGATAAAAAATGCTTCTATAATTTCTCTTTCACTCTTCGTTCTCACTTTTTTCAAAAACCTTGTTTCGTGGAATAGAGGACTTCACTTGCATTATTTGCAGTGTACAGCCATGTGGCTACCGTAGCCATTTTTAACATTGTATGCACGCTGTCTTGCTCGGTCATTAAAGCATTGCCCAGTTTGTCCTGTGTATATCCTATGTGGCTACTTTCGATCGCTTTCGAGCCTGATTGGGTTAAACATTCTGGACTACAGGTTGCCCCTTTCCACAGTTAGCCCAAGGGATCCAAACGCGACGAAGAGATACCATGATGTTTTGGCTCGATCGTAAATGGAAGCGTTGCACCGGTGTTTATGTTTGTCACACGCACTGTTTCGAACAATATTCACATACTAGGCGCATCATCGTAAAATCACCGCTCGTAAACATTAGCGGAGCAATTTAGTTTTACTCACGTTATAAAAAAATAGAAAGAAAGCAAGAAAAAAATTTGGCAGATCCAACGTAGCATGGGAATCGATGTCATGCGAAGCATGCGGAGGGGAGGTGACTGTAGCGCGATTTTTTTGTTGAGCGAAACGTCATGAAATGTCGCTAAAGGTATGTAAAAAATGTATGCACAGAAATTTGTTGAACAGTCGCATATATTTTATATAATCAATTGTTTCCAGTTGCGTATTGATGCCAAGAGCAACCTGGGTATTACGAACAGCAGAAGCGGTAAGCTGATATGTAGCGCTTGTGCTTGCGAGGATGGTAGCCCTGGATAGTGCTTCGTGGACCAACTTCAGTAGAAAGCACTTAAGTGCAATTGACGCTAACCCTACGTGAGGCCTGTATCATTGGAGTACATATGTCATGTTTATAAAATTAGATGGGCAGCACTGCAACCACAAATGACGTTCCACCAACATTACATTTGCATAGGGCCTTTTTCGAAAGGAGTTCTGAGACCTGGCGTGGCTCTGTGGTAGAATACTTGATTGCCACGCAGAATGGTTGGGTTGGATTCCTGCTGGGATAATAACATATATTCTTTGCAATCGTCGTGTCAACACTGCCAATGACGGTTTTTCTTAACGCTCTCGCATTTAAATTTACAATGTTTGTTCTCGCCGTTCCACGGTGGATTTAAACTATGAAACACCTCTGGCGCATACCCTCATACCAACGGTTGTGCCACACGTGTCTGGAGGAAAGGGTTTGACGTCGTACGCGAAGGGATTTTCACATTATTGATGTCATGACCAGGTATTCAAAGTCATCCAACCCTCTTACCCTCCCAAACTAATTTTGGTCTACCCCAAGTTAAGGTGATCACGAGAGTGCCCAGACGTAGGCGGCTAGATAGATAGATAGATAGATAGATAGATAGATAGATAGATAGATAGATAGATAGATAGATAGATAGATAGATAGATAGATAGATAGATAGATAGATAGATAGATAGATAGATAGATAGATAGATAGATAGATAGATAGATAGATAGATAGATAGATAGATAGAAAAGCGATAGTGCTTACAGTACGCAAAGAAATGCTTCGCATTGAAAAATTCGGTATAGGCCACTGATCGCCTTCATCTTCTCTTGACGTCAACTCCCAGAATGAGTAGGATCTGCCGAAATTTTTTCCGAAGCGAAGTCGAGCACGCGTGTGGCTCGGTGGCAGAACACCTGTAGGCTGTTTGCCATGCAGAAGGCCTGTGTTCGATTCGTTCTCGAGCCGAATATTTTTTTCTTATTTATTTATTTATTTGCATCCATTTCAATTTTTCCCTCAGGGACAACGCTCATTTTTCGCTCACAACCAACGAAGCCGACACTGGAACGAGCTCTTTCCGCAATTGCATTAATAGGAGCATCACCGAAGTGTACAATTGAGCGGGTGTGCGTAATGCCTTACTTAATCTTTAATTCTCAGTGTGAATCATGGCGCAGTGCGCCATTCGCACGCAACTGTGCTAGCAGTAGACATTCTAGGATTGCTTGAAACGGCGAAATGTTCCTTTCCTGGCGACACGGTTGGGGAGCGAAGCCCGACCAGAAGGCTATGCAAACGGGGCCTGATTTCTCTATCACGTTTTATTCTTGAAGACAAAGCTCAAGCGTCTTCCATGTTTTTAGAACCATGCTGTGTTCCTAACAGCGGAGCTGTTTGAGCTTAAAGTAAGACTGGTGTCGTAGACAGAACACTCGGCGGGTTTGCGCCAGAGAAAGTAGTTGTGGGACAAGCAGCTCCTAAGAAAGCATAACCGTGCACAGTATAGCATAGCAAGTAGTGGGAAATTGAAGGGAGGATGAGGAGGAAGGAAAGGAGGAGGAAAGAGGGTAAAGCATGCTTTGTGTAGTATTGTTTATCGAGGGAATGGGAAAAGGAAGTGAGGATAACGAGCACTGACGTAGTGAAGAGGGAAAGGAGGAAGAAAAAAGAGGAGGTCGGGGGGGGGTAACCCATGGCATAAGCAATAAATCATTTTGTTGGGTTGAGCGAGTTGGTTTTGTATCACATGCGACATTTTTTTAGCCCTAGAGTGGAAAGTAAAGGAATACTGAGAAGAGGAGAAGAAACACTTGCACAGGACGAGCGCTAAACAGCGACTGACCATGTTTCGGAAAACACCACAGAAAGTAGAGAGGAGAGTTATCTTTGAAAAATAAAAGTAATGCACATTTACTTGTCCATTGCACTGCTTGCACATATGCACCACGGCTTCGCGAGATAGAAGCGCTGGCACCTTGGGGAGAGAGTTGCTGGACGCTTATCATATTAAGAACAATGGCAGGGAGAGCGACACTTCTATTCATTCAATAGTGAATATAGCTTTTTTTATTCGATTAGCGACGGATCGGAGGCACGCGGGCGTTTAAAGGCCCTGCAACGCTGTTTGAGCATGGTCAGAAAACGCTGCCGATGGGTAGTCGAGGCTCCCGAGAACACGCGAGCTAACCATATATATATCGCGGCCTAGAATTTACAGTTAATTCTCAAAGGCAGCTAGAAGTCGCCCCCCTCTTCTCTCTACAAATGATGCCATATACCCACGTCCACGGCGATTCGCTGATTTGCTGTGTAGTTACCGTGGCCGCCGCGGGATGCCGCCATGTACGGGCACACGCGCTCGCGATCACACTGAAAGAAAACCGCGCGTTCGAAGAAAAACAAGGTCATGACGCACGCTGACGAAGGGAAGCATCTTGCTGCTTGACATCGCACTCCCTTCGTAGCTTTCGCTGGCACGAAAGCAGGGAGAAAATGCTTTAGGCGTACGATAAGTACTTGGCGGATATTCAGAATTTAACCATCGCGGACACCGATGAAACAGCGAAGCTGGTGACGCTCCCTTTGTCAGGCTGTCAGGCTAGGAGCGTCAGGTGACGCTCCCTTTGTCGAAATAGCTGATTGGGTGAGTTGGTGATTCATGATTGCTTGATATACGAGCGCGTAACGTAGACAGGCACTAGGAAAGACAAGCGCGTCCTTCTCTTTGTCTTTCTTAGTCCCTGTCTACGTTACGCACTCAAGTAATCTTGCAGGTATGTTGTACTGCTGCTCTTTATTACGGATCCCGGAACATGAAAGGCTCGGCCAAGGACAGCTTCGCTGTTAAAATTTTTGCTGCAACGGCCACAACGGAGACCATGCGCAAATTAGACGATGTAACGTCTCAAATCATGCGGCTTCTTAAACGCATAGTCAACAAATATATCTGAATGAAGGAAGGCTTAGACTAGTCCAAGCGTTCGTAATAAGCGGAGTAGTTTACGTAGCAATGTACCTACGATGGCACTCGTCAGAACGATACAAATTAGTCTGTTTAATCAGGAATATTTACAGGCAAGCAATCGGACTCTCCATCACCACTAGCAACGATATTCTACTCCAGCTGGGTCTTCACAATACACTGGATGAGCTAATCGAGGCACAGTGCATCGCACAATACGAACGTCTGTCCAAAACTAAAACAGGCAGGCAAATATTGGATCCGCTAGGTGTTGCGTATCACATCCAACATGGCGTCAAAGTATATATGCCCAGACACATTAAAGACGCGACAACCGTTGTTCTATGCCCAAGAATATGCATCCTGCCCACCACCAGAGCAGACATGAAAGCAGAGCACGCAACATACAAAATAAGTTTGGTAACAGCATGTGTAGAAAACATACTAAACGCAGCCAGCCAGAAAAGGCAGAGAAGAAGAAGCACGTTCGAACATGACGACCCGATGGTTCCTGGCTGAGTTCTACCGTACCCGCTGACGTCCTAGCGTCCACATTTTGGTGCCGGAACCCGGGAACGAACCAGGGACCTTTAGGAACCAGGGACAAGGGACGTCGTCGTAGCCTTCTTGTAATTGGGATCGCACACACTTGAAGCGTGTCTTCCGCGGCAGGAACTGCAGGTGAGCTTGACTCGACAATCCTTCGCTCGATGACCTCTTGACGTGCAGCGGAAACACCGGTTGTCTTTTTGCAGCTGCTCTTTCTTGACCGCAAGAGGAATATGGGCGCTGCAGCTGCGCGTCCCGTGCTGATCAGTACGGCAGAAGAAACATTGCAACCTTGCGATAGGTGTAATGTGCATCACGGATGCCGTAGGGACACCACTATGCACTTCGTCCATGCGATCGTCCGTAGCAGGTCTTTGACGTGGGACCGCGTGCTGTTCTCTGCTTTCGAGCTCCACCCGCATGAAGAGTAAAAGGTCTTTCAGCTCAGCGTCCGACGCTGCTGCCGCATCTGCTGGTGAACCCGACGAGGAGGCTTGAGCAGCACGCACGTCAGAGGGTCGTGTCAAGGCGCGGTGTCGTTTTTCCCGTGTGAAACTGAGACTGATGTCACGTGGTAGAGCCTGCTGCGAGATGTCGACGAGCATAGCCGAATATGTTAGAGTCGGCACGTTGAGGGATCGAAGGCAGCGAATATGCAGTTGCGTGGCATCGTACAGTTTTCGCAAACCGCGGAAGTCGTTGGCTGATGTCTCGTTTGGTAGATTTCTCAGTGCCGTGAGATGGTGCTTAATAATTATCGTCTTATCACCGAATCTTTCTTTCACAATAGCAACGGCGTCGGCGTAGCAAGATTCGGTCGTGGGCAAACCCGCAATAGCTGTTGCCGCGTCACCAGACAGGAAGCTCTTTAGGTAGTAGAACTTAGTGGATGGCGTCAGGTCGTTGTTCAGATGAATGAGCTGTTCAAATTGCTCCCAGAAGCCTGTCCACTGTGAGATGTCACCTTTGAACGTTGGTATGTGGAGCTACGGCAACTTAGGTTCCATAAACCTCGCGGGAGCCTCGTGTCTGGAAGTCGTTGCTTCGGTGTTTGCAGTACTGGGAGCTTGCGCATGGCCGGTCTCGGCTCGTTCCAATTGGGAGATTCGGCAACTTAGCTCGGCAAGCATGCTCACCGCTTCGTCTTGATACTCAGCTATTACAGTATACTCCTGCTCGATATCTTCTGTTGGAATGTACAGGTCATACTGCTCGTTGATCTGCGAAAGCTCGTCATTACTAGCGGTGAGTCGCTGCTTTACAGCAGCGAGCTTCGCGATGTCGACGTTAGCGGAGTCGAGCAAGATTCGCGCTTCCTGAATAATCTTCGTGTTCTGCGCGCGTCGTGCAGATCGCTTGCCTTTCAGTCGATCCATCGGGAGAACAGAGCAGCTGGCTGACGTCGTTGTACCAACCTCGATCCTCGCATCCACGTTCCGTCGAGTCCTCACCGCCCGCGACGCGAAGCGAGAGTAGAATCTTGTTCGCCGTGCGTAGAAGGAAGGCTTGTCCGCACGTGAGTTTTCGGCACCAAAATTTGGACGCTAGGACGTTAGCGGGTACGGAAGAACTCAGCCAGGAACCATCGTGTCGCCATGTTCGAACGTGCTTCTTCTTCTCTGCCTTTTCTGGCTGAGTTATTCCGTACCCGCTAACGTCCTAGCGTCCAAAGCATGGACACTGTATTCGTAGATGCAACTAGATACACAAGCGCGCCTACACAGCCGTGGTTATAAATTATGAGGGAAAATGTTCGACAAGCGCTACCGTCAGTACGCCACACGTAGAAAATGCTGAGGAAATAGCTATCGCTTTAGCCATAGCACAAACACAAGCGGACGTAATCATCCGTGATTCGCAGAAGGTGATACGAAACTTTGAAAACGGTCTAATCTCTCCAGAGGCACTAAGAATCCTCAAACTCGGTGATAATCACGAAAAAAGTGTCCATCTCATCTGGACACCCTCTCACACATTATCAGACAGTAGCAATGAGGCGGCGCACCGCATGGCTCGAGGGCTTACAGACCGCGGGCATCGGTTAGTTCCGCCTCAGGGATTACCGACGAGTGGGAGTGGGAAGATAGAATGACCACATTTCACGACATTAAAGCACACCACAGATGACAGAGGCGTACATTTCCATCACCTCAACCGAAATTAAGCAAGAAACAGTCTTTTGAATGGCGGAAGTTACAAACCCGATCCTACCCGAGTCCAGCTATCATGCACGTAATACACGACAGACAAGTTCCACGGCCACTCGATAAAAAAAATAAATAAATAAATGCACGGCCTGTGGCGTCGCTTTGCAACACACGGGCACAAGCGTGAACGTTGTTTCGACAGTTCCATCCGCGTTGGCGCTAGTTAACGTACTTACAGCGAGGCGCCTTTACAACAAAAAAGAGACAAAAAACGAGGACGTGCGCGAGACGCTGTATCCTGCCATATATGAGCATGCCGTGAAGCCGCTGCGTTTCGTGGCATTTTTGAACGACAACAAAGGATGTCAACGTCTGCTACTACGAATTTCTGTGCGACACTGAATGGCGTTGAAAGCCCAAACTATGTAATAAAAGATCTTTTAATACATGCAGAGGCGTGTTGATGACCTGATCGCCAAGAATATTTTGGAATAGTTCGTGGCTCCTCAAGAAAACCCGCAACAAAAGGGACACTCTTGTTTTCTCTAATCAACCGTGGTCTTGTGGCGCCAAAGCGGGAGTAGTCGCGACTACGCAATTCATGCTGGGGCGCGCAACGGGCCGCTGCTTTTCTTTTTTAATCGAGCGGCCGTGCAAGTGCAGCCATTGCGACTCTATAATTAGAGCCACCTTATAACAAATGCCCAGACATAATAAACAATAGCCGTGATGCAGCCTTAAACAGCGACAGCCTCCGCGCGCGCTGGGAGTCAGGATTGCTCAGCTCGAACCTGGAGCACCAACTCGGCCGTCCGTCGAGCCTAGGAAGCCGCCAAGGGCCAGCTACCCTTGGTCGAAGCCTAGGCGAAATCCAGGCCCATCCCACCAATTGGTAGGGCGCCGAATGAGGTTATTTGATCTGATCTGGGGCGCTATGCAGGATTGCCCGAGCTTGGCGAAACTCGGGATCTTTCCGAGCTCTGGCGACACCCCCCTTTTGAACGAGCCAACAGGGGCGCTATTTTTTAAGCGTTCTAGCATAGAACGGGGAGGAGGATAGAACAAAAAGAGGAGGGAAGCAAACAGCCAATAGGCGAGCTGGGGAGTTCAGGAATGTATGCAGTGCATAAAGAAATGTATAATTATTATAACTGAACATCGATATTCAGAGGCATTGTTTTTCGCAGCTTGAAGTTGAAGAGCTCGGTGACTTTGACAATTAACTTCTGTTAAGGTCTTGACGTAACGCCAGGTGGTATCGCAGTGGCGCTGGCCCCCCACGCTGTTTAAACCAATGCTTCTAGTATTAGCAGTATTAGTGTACTTGTGCAGTATTAGTGTACCGTTACCCAGTTGTCGAAATAGCGCAGCAATCGAGAAGAGGTCCGCGCTTTCCCGACAACCAAAGGGCGTTTCTGCGCTCATTTATGGAGCGGCATCCCCAGTTAGCCTTACGTGCTAGCGAGCTCACCCACGAGTACACAGCAGCGGACAGGCGTCAGCTGTGAGGCGGTAGAGAGATGCGCGAGAAACCCACTCCTCCGGCCCCACCGCTTACGTTTCGATCCAAGCCGAGTCGTCCGCGGAGACTGTTTTGTAGCCATACCATCGATAGAACGACGCCCGAGCCCGTTATAACAACCTCCTCTCCGTTCTAAGCACATTTTGTGGCTATTCGCACGTCTTGACCGTCGGAATAGCCTCACAGCCTCGACCTATCGCGCATGTCTTTCCCTCCTCTTTTTGTTCTAACCTCCTCCCCGTTCTATGCTAGAACGCTTACAAAATAGCGCCCCAGTACGAAAAGGTCAGATCCACCCTTCAGCGTGCGCAGCGTTCCATTGGTTACGATGGAACGCAGCGTCACGTCAAGGACGGTCGACAAAATTGGGCGGTGTTTTCAAACCAGAGGCATCTTCTTTCATTTGTTTGTCGTTCCACTGAGTGCAGAGGTGCACCCATGCAATAAAAGTGCTAGAAAGTTTTACCGATGATATATTTTAAAGGCAGGGGCTGTTTAAATTCGTTTTGAAGCTTTTAATGTCTGTACTAAGTATCCTTTAGAATAATTAGCACGGTGGCCTCTGAGATTAGTTCCGGCCGAGCACCTTACAATATCGCGACCGTAGCTAAACCCGAGGCCACGTGTACAATCATCATGGTCAGCCTGCACATTCTTGCGCGTTGCTCGACTGGCGCGCGCCCTCTTCATCCCTTCATGGTGTGCTCGCTGCCCGAGGACGTGCGCCCGGCTGATTAGCTAAGTGGCTGGGCGGTACACGTAGCTAAATAAGTCAAGAGATGCTATGAACCTAATTAAGCCTAGGCATGCTAAGCTCGAGCTAATGAAGCCATACCTTACTAAGATCATGCTAATGAAGCCATGTAAAGCTATGACTGTGCTAACTAATACCAGGCAAATTAACGCGACGTTAATTATAAGCACGCTAAGTGAAGTCATCCTAATTATACCTTAATAATATGATGTTAATCAAGATCATGCTAATTGCATCCGATGTAATTATTGTCGTTTTAATTAAAACCTTACCAATCAAGACAAAGCTGTTCAATATTTTGGTAATTAAGTTCTGCCTGATTAGTATAATCAAAATTACGACGGAGCTGATGCGTTCTTTACTTCGAAGCGTATACCGAGCAGACTGAGTAGACGACCGACTTAAAACGCTGGAAGAAGCTAGCTCCTCTATGGCTCCAGCCTTGCACAAGTAGTAAAGGCTGACCGAATTATTTTATAGAAGGTGCTGCTTAGCGTCCACTGCATGAAACCTTTGACAGTCACACCAGCACCATGACAGTCGCGAGTTGAACTGGGGCCTTCTCAGAATCAACGAGTTTGTACCCGAGTTCACGCGTCAAGCAGTTTGATTGACAGACGCCCGCGGCGAAGATCGGCTCAACCCACCGCGTTTGCGCTTTCCAAGGAGCAGTGCTCACGCCGCAACGCCAGCGAGCGGCATGATTCATCTATCAGCTTTATCGCGCAGTCTGTGCACACACGCACGAAGAAATAAAAGTGATATCATCACGTGGCTGCGATGTCTCGCATTCAATTTCACCGCGCTCACGACGTACCACTCATAGCCGCGTTGCCGCAATGATGCGAGAGCCCCTGGTGACAACCTGTCCGTATATTTATCCGCAATATTTCATATAAGCGAAACGAGCTGCACGAGAGTGTAGCGTGTGCACCCTTGTTGCCTTCTAGAGTGGAAATTTCCATCCTGCGGGTGGAACGAAAGAACATGCCCGAAAGTGGAAGAACGCCCACGAACACGCCTGTGGGAGGCGCAATGCTGAGTTGGCAAAAAGATAGCGCGACAATCACGCTGAGGTCGCTGCACTGTTGAAATGTGGACTGAGTGGCGGCGCTGACGTGTTCGCACGCGGTGTTTCTTTGATTACCGCCGCAGATGCCCCACATGCGTTTTTGACGCCACGCTCGTTCATGTAGCCGTTTTCGCCAATGCTGCTATCACGCTCTCCGCTCTGTCTTTGTGCCATGACCGCCGCAGTGCGAGCTCGGAGCAAACTCATGTGCCCGAGAAGCTCGGGCCATCCTGAATAGCACCCCTGATCAGATTTGTGAAGCGCCATGCGCTAATTCTATAATATCTCAGAATCATAGCAGACTTAGCGCAAAAAAGAGGGACAAAGGAAGGACCACATGGACACAGCGCAAACTACCAACTGAGTTTTCTTGAAGAACTCACACATATATATACTCGTTGCAAAAAGTCATATGGTCACAATTTAAGCAGGAACAAAGAAGATTTGATTTAGCATGCCACTGAAATATATTTCTTGAGCGCCAGCCACTAAATCAAATCTTGTTTGTTCCTGTTTAAATTTGTACCATGTGACTCTTTGCACGAGTCTATATATGTGTTTTTCAATAAAACTCAGCTGATAGTTCGCGCTGTGTCTGTGTGGTCCTTTCTTTGTCCCTGTTTTTTGCGCTATGTCTACTATGATGCTGAACCAACTCGCCCAGCAAGCCACTCTTCTGAATATCTCAAAGAAAAGTGTCGCAGGGCCCCTTCAACGGGTCTACTTTCTGTGGTGTTTTCCGAAGCAAAGTCAGTTGATGTTAGAGCTCGCCCTGTGCACTGTCCACGTTTGCACATATGATGTCATAACTAGAGGCCGGAATTTTAGGCACTTAAAAAGCGCGTTTTAACCCTTTCAGACGCCACCTATGAAGAGCTGTCTGTAAATGTGTCAAATCGATACAACGGTAATTCAAGGCACTCAATAGTGTATCGCAACAAAAATAATATAATATGTTAATGTACGTGTGTTATAGTAACTAATCCTAATTAACATTTCATTAAATAACTATTTATCCTGAAGTCTCTGATGTTTTGTTGTTACATAAATAGAACAAAATCTTAGGCTAGAAATATAGTACAACTTCAATTTTCGTTACGTCCATTTAGAGCATAGAAAAATTGTACTTTTCACATGGCTCTCAGGAAGCGGCATGTCCAACGACTCGTCGAACGTGGTAGTGCCTTCACCTAAATGGTTATATGCAAAAGTACACTGCAAAATGAAGTTAAATGAAGACAAATTTATTATGCAGGAGGTTCAGTTTATCCAAAGCTCGATAGATCTCGCTCTTTCATAGCCCCTAGTCGATATAAACTGCAAAAACAAGAGATGTACACAATTGTGTACATAGCGTGTCAAAGGGTTAAGCGCCAAAAATAGGCAGGCAAAACACAGTTTTAGGCTGGTTTTAGGGTTCCAAAATCGTAAGTATAGGCACAATAAATTGTTACATAAATTCAAAATATTTCAAACAAAGACGTACGCGACCTGTATTTACGACAGAAAAGCAAGAAATGTTATTGTTCACGATGACGCAAAGGCGCCAACAGTTGAACATAGCCACGCAATGGTCATTTTCATCCCATGGTTCGTAGAACACAGTCTCTCCTTTTATTCTCTATCATAGTGATTAAAGTGTCCACCGTGGAATCGACACAGTCGTGGATCTCTTTATTTTCGGCATGCACAGAAACAGGTAGTTAGACCGCTAAAAAACAGAAGGGAGGGATGCCTCGTATTGGCCGGCTCTAATCGCGTAGGATCAGTTGCTACTCTGTCGACGAACACCTTTAAAGGGCCCCTCACCAGGTCTGAGCATTTTGAACTGACAAGTGCTTTGCATGAACTGGGCGCTCACGATCACGTCTACCAAGATTTGCAACATTACGCGCTGCGGAAAAACGTGAAATTTCAAAATGAACATCACTTGCCCTTCTCGCAGGCGCGCGACCCAAGATAGAGGGGTTGACGTACAACAAGGAATGCTCCAGCGTAGTTAGCTGAGCTCTAACGTCGCTCCTCTACGTATACATTGGTGTTCTGACATCGCTCGCAGTAGCACGTGACACTGTGAGAATTATTCGAGGCGACATTTGTAATTTCTGTAATATATTGCTTAAATAGATGAATGAAAATTGAGAGAATTAATAAAACACAAGGGGAATGTGTTTGCATTTTTATTTTTTATTTCTTACTTCGAATCGCAGCGAGATGTGAGACTAATCTGCCTCCATTTCGTATGCGTTCGTGTTTTCGCCGTTCCCGCGTCGCGCCGGCACCAGCCCTAACAACGCTTGGCGCGATTTTGGTGCATTGTCCCTAACAACAATTCCAGCTGTGCGACGCGGTGTGTCGCGGTAAGGATACGTGATCCATACAAGCCTCTCCAAACGTGCGCGCACTGAGAGATCCATCCCAAAGAAATAGGCAGTACACTGCAGAGAACGCCGAAACGACACAACACCGCTCGCGTGCACGACCTGGCTCAGGCACGTCATGCGCACGTGAACTTGCGTGCACATGACGCCTCTTCACATCATGGTTTCGCGGCTCGCAATGAACCAACTTGAAAAATTATTGTGGTCCAACACTCTTCATTAAGCACGCATCAACAAACAAAACCAAACCCGCGTGCACATGACATCTTTCGTACTTTTGATCTACACTCTCCTTTCCCCTGACAGCACTCCCTGGTTTCGCATTCGTTCGCCACCTTTCCGCGGCCGCACAGAGGGACCTCCTATTTCTTGCCCACTGCCACACCCATGTCTTCAAGGTGGTTCACTTCCTTGAGGACACTGGAATGAACAAACGGCTCTAGAAGCCAACCGCTGCGTCCTCGACCATGGACGCCACTCTCCGTTCTTCTCATCTCCTCTTCCCATGTTTATTTGCCTCTCCCCATTCTATAGTAGACGTTGACTTGCTCCAATTTAGGGTTGCAGAAACAGCGTCTTTTCCTTTCCTGAACCTCTCCCCCTTTAGCCGCTCTCGACATCTCAGCGCGTTGGCGTAAGATGGCCGGCGCGTCCCATTTTACGGCTGCTAGCGCTTGTTTTCTGGAAATCGGTTGAACTATAAGGCTAGTTTGAACCGCCTAGTATTCCTAAAGGTCGATGTTGGCTGTTAACATTAATAACGGTCTCAAACTGCAGTCGAAAGTGAAATTTCGGGTTAAATAGTGTTCATATAGGCATCCGTTTGCAAAATAGGCATTTATAGGCACTTATAGGCGTTTAGGCACAATCGCCAAAAATAGACATTTATAGGCACTATGAAAGCCCTTCTTAACCTCTAATTCGTGCTCATATATCAATGTGGCACGATAGGAACGCAAGGAACAAAATAGGCGTTTGCCTATAATCCGGTCTCTAGTCATAACCATGCACAGTATAGCATAGCAAGGAGACATGGTTAAAGGAAGTGACGGCGAGGAGGAGCGATGTGAGAGGAGGAGAAAACGGAGGAGCCAGGGCAGTATTGAGAGAGACGAAAGAATGAACTGACTTCACCCGGCGGTGGCGCTTGCGTGCCAGCTCCGCTCAGATTGCGGGGACACTGCCTTTTGAAAGTGAGGGGGGCCAGGCTGCGTATGCTGCCGTCGTCGCTTGGTGTAACGCAGGCAAAACCACAAAGCATAGCCTGGCTGTAGCATACTGAGCGCGCGCTCACGTCAAAGAGAAGTCTTCTTCCTCTTGTATTGCGCAAGCCTTCTTCCTCTTGTTGTTCGAGCGCCTTGATGATGATATAAAGGGCGGAAATTACTACTACGGCTAGGGAAACACGACAACACGTACAAAAACTGAGAGGAAGCAAGCGAGAAACAGAAAGAAAGAGAAAGAAAGGAATAAAAATAGAAATAAATCGAAATAGACAAAGAAAACACAGAAGAAACTTGAAAAGAGAACAGGAAAGAAGCAGGAAAACCGAAGAGAAACAAGTAAGGCTACCCAGCTCCGCACTTCCTTCAGGCTTGGCACCACTAGGGTGAAGCTGCCTTAATTTTTTTTTTCGTTTTCACAACTCGTTACTGATCGTACTGAATCCACTGCCAATGCAGCAACTTAACTCTAACGTTCCCAACCTGACCTTCAATCACACGTTTAGCTCACATAATCACACACTTGAGCGATTTTATTTCAATCGTACGTTCACGCGATCATCTCTGCTTCAGTTCACTTTCAATTGGCCTGCTCTCAAACCCACTAAGCAACGGAGTACTATGCACGACTGCAAGAAGACCTATCGTATTATCTTATTTTGAGAACCAACTGGTACGTAAGTAAGCAAATAAACATATAACCACTCTTCAAATTGTTCATAATCTACAAGCGCTTCAGTACTGCCCCCCATATCGGGCAGCCACCTGATACCGAATTAAGCGCTCTTTTTTCCGCGTGAATCCCCCCACACTCACCGCAGCAAGATGGCCTACTTGTAAACTGGCATTTGATTATTGCATAACTACACTGAAAGTTGCTGAGCATATACCTTTCTCTACGTCTTCCATCGATGCTTAAATCGTTTGAAACAAATATCAATCCAATGTCTAGTGAACAGATCGCTTCTCACGACTTCTCGGTTACCCGCTGCTAGGCAAACTCACGTTCCTTGTTTGGTGGCGTGTTTTTTAACAAACGCTGATTTCCTTAAAAGCACCGATCACATCAAATGGTATAGTGGCGTTTCCGCATCAGTAAGCAAGCAATGGGGTTCCAGTGAGGCGCGGTATAATTTCATCGCCACTAGGGAGGCGTCCCGCACAGGAGCGCTGCGGTCAGCGTCAGGACGAGCAGGGTGCGCGCCAAAGCGCCGGGCACTGCGGCCGAGTGCGTCGAGGCGGCAGCGTTCCACAGGCCCGTGCACTCGATGCCGAACCGCTGGAACGACTCGCGCACTGCTCCGATCACGTACTGGCGCGCGTTCTTCTGCTTGCTGCAGTGAGTCGCCTTCAGCGCGGCCACGGCGCAGTCCTTGAACACCTGCGCCACGGACAGGATGGCTTGCATAACCGGTATCGCAGCTCTAATTTACACTGCATCGATTCTACAGAGAGGACGCGCAAACGCGGAGACAAGCAAGAAGACACCACAAACGCCATGTCAAGACAAACCGGTGTTTGTGGTGCCTTGACTTCTTTCTCTTGTGCGTGTTTGCACGCCCCGTCTTTTAAAATGAATACTTACAAACTAGCTCAGCTCTGTTATTTTATGTGCACTGTAGCCGCATCACCAAAAAAAATATAATTCACTGCTCAGGAGTCACGACTGCTTCCAACTTCTCCAGGCCGTCCAGAAAGCCCACGACGCGGAAATGAGGCTTGGCCTTCCCGCACCGACGTGACAGTGGCCAGCGGTCCTCCCTCAATGAAAACTGGGGGGATGACTTCTTCAGGACATCAATAATGCTTACTACCTACCTACATATTGCCGTGGTTGAACGTGGTTAAACCAAGTTTGTGGAGAGGTTTCGCTCGACAGAGACGTTGCCAGCATGGAGTTAGTACATACTCTGTAGGAAAAGCTGGGCTGAAACAGCGCCAACCACAACAACACCACTATTACCCTACCATCATACAGTTTCATACTATAATACCTAGAGGTTAATCTGGCGCTAGTGTCTATGCTGGCTCCTTTAGCGGCGCTTGTAAAACCATGAGAATGATGGGAAATATACAGGCTTCGGATGGTTTACGTTCTTGAGATTCGCGACGCTTGTTTGCCGGGTGTAAAATAAAGTGATATGAATGAAGGAAAGGAGTGCAAATTGAAGCTCGTTTTCTTTGTTGGACACACTAATAATGAGAACTAACAGACAATGATGCCGAGGAAAGTATAGGGGATGTTATTTGAAGTAATTGTAGTGTAAATCTCAAGAAAGAAAAGTGGACGAAAAGATAACTTGCCACCGGCAGGGACCGAACCTGCGACCTTCGAATAACGCGTCCGATGCTCTACCGCTGAGTTACGGTGGCGGTCATCCCTCCGTCCACTTTATAGGGTATACCGGGTGTCCCATCTATCTTTAGCCAAGAGTTAAAAAGTACAATATTGAGGCAGGCGAGCGAAATTAGTTGCATATTGCTGACAGCCACCTGGCGCACTACAGGCATTTTTTTTGTAATTAATGAATTTGTTAATTCGAATTATTTAACTAAATTAATAAATATTGACTTAAGGCAAGAAATGGAACTTTCAAAGTTCGAGAGCGTCTTTAGAAACCCCCCATCGCATTATTTGCGATAAAGAAAGTCTCATGTGTACAACTTCTCCCATGCTGCAAAGAAAGCCAGCGCTTGTCCTGTGCACACTTTATTCCTTCGTCTTCGTTTTTAGCGCTGCATCAATGATGCAGGCATTCCAACTTGCAACTTTCCATGCTATTTCTTAGCGAACTTCGGCGACTTTGAGCGTATCTATCTATCTATCTATCTATCTATCTATCTATCTATCTATCTATCTATCTATCTATCTATCTATCTATCTATCTATCTATCTATCTATCTATCTATCTGTTTCTCTGTCTGTGTCTGTCTGTCCACCTATGACTGTGTTCTGACCGCATCGTTAATAGTGCGACGCGCGTTTGTTATTTTCACTTTTGCTGTATTCGGTTTTCGCCCACAAAGACTGTCAGCAATGCTCAGCGCAAGCCACGCCTCATTGTTCGAGAAGCTTCTCGATTTTTATAGGTCGTTTTGTTAAGATTGCGCGCAAGACGCGAACACACGAGCTTATTCTAGAGCTTGCGCGACAACCAGTGATAAGGCTGGAATATTCAATGACACACGTATAAATGCCGACGCGCTTCACCGCTTGTCAGTTTTTCGACGGCCGACGCTCAGTGCGCCGTTATCAGTGTGCAGCGTGCATTACTTCATGTAATGTGAGTTTCCGTTTCGAGGCCACAAGTTCGGCCAAATGAAGTGTTTCGCCTTAAGACGTCGACTGCTCCCTTCGTCAACGTCACGACCACGTGACACCTGGTGGAGGTGCTGTTCGTTCATGTTCCGGACGCCCCCGTCAAACCGTGAACCCAGCCCAAATCGTGACGAAGACACCGAACCCTTCACGGACAGTCGAGCCAGCCGGAGACTGAAAGGACTACCCCCGCAGCACGGACCCTTACCGGACAAGCCAAGAGCTACGGTGACGAGGACGACAGGCACGATGACGGCCGCTGTGTCACCTGCAACGATCGTTATGCAGCCACGCAGAGAGCCACCGAGCTTTCATGGATCGCCTACTGAAGACCCCGAAACCTGGCTGGAGACGTTCGAAAGAGTCTCAACATTTAACAACTGGGTCGCCGAGAATAAGCTGCGCCAAGTTAACTTTTACCTGAAGGACGCAGCAAGGACCTGGTTCGAGAACCGGGAGTCGATGCTTCGAACATGGGACCTCTTTCGCGGCGCTTTCTTGGAGACGTTCGCGAGCGTCGTCCAAAAGGAAAGGGCCGCCGCTTTATTGGACACACGAGTGCAGCTCCCGATTGAGAGCGTTACCATCTTTACGGAGGAGATTTTTTTTATTTATTTATTTATTGGTACTGCAATCTCCTGGAGGGATTTTAGCAGGTGGGTACAAAAGACGTAAATATCAGCATATAACACCAGGCAAACAGATGGAACAGCTTATCACATTTCACATAGTAGGCAGCCATATAACACTAAGGAAACAAATAACTATCACTTGCATTTTACAACGTAAACAAACGTAACAAAATATTACCGATGGCACATCACTCTCATTTGAAGAAAAGAAAACAAAGCTATCTCACAAGTAAAATTATTTTCTCTGTTTTTCCAGACTAGCGGCAAAGGATGTGAAAGATTGTGTTGTGACTTGAAGATTATTTAAACTATTCCAATCCTGCACAGTTCTGGGAAAAAAAGAATATTTAAAGCAGTTATTGCGGGTACGGAAGGGAGTTATTGTACGATCATGGCGTTGTCTAGTGGCGTAACCTGAAGAAAATGAAATAATTTTCCCAATATCTATCTTGTAATGCCCATTAATAATTTGATATAAATATTTTAATCGGGATATGCGGTTTCTTTCTGAAAGTGGAGGTAAGTTAGCTCTGACTAACAGTTCATTTACCGAGGTTCTTCCGTAACTGTTATATATGAAGCGAACGGCTCTTCTTTGTATTTTTTCGACTTTATGAATGTTAATTTGAGTAAATGGATCCCAGATCATCGCAGCATAATCAAGTATGGGGAGGACTATCGATTTGTAAGCAAGAACCCGGACAGAAGGAGGGGAGAGTTTCAAAGTCCTTCGTAAAAAGAACAGTTTCTGATTAGCCTTGGAAGTTACTTTGTCAATGTGTTTTGTCCAGTTAAGATCGTTTGTTATCCATAACCCCAGATACTTGTAGGATTGAACCTCTGAAAGAATGGCATTGTTTGCAAAATATTGAAAATTTAATTTGTTTTTCTTATGAGAAACGGACATGTACACTGTTTTTTTTTCAAAATTGATTGACATTTGCCAAGCCTCGCACCAGGAAACAACCCTGTTAAATGACTCGTTTAACAAAACTTGGTCCTTTGAGGATTCTATTTCCGAGTAAATAACGCAATCGTCCGCGTAGAGCTTAATATTTACAGGGATACCATTTACTATGTCGTTAATGTATAAAATAAATAGAAGGGGACCCAAAACGGACCCTTGGGGGACGCCAGAGTCAACGGAAACCCTGTGAGAGGAATGATTGTTAAAAACTACAAATTGTTCTCTGTTTTTTAAGTAGGCCGATATCCATTTAATAAGTTGATCATTCCCGAGAATTTTTTCTAATTTGTATACTAATTTATTGTGCAAAACCTTGTCAAAAGCTTTGGCAAAATCCATAAAAATTGCATCTGTTTGTTTGCCATTATTAATTGAAGTAGCGAAGTCGTGTATGTTGATACCAATTGTGTCGTTGTTGAAAATCCCTTCCTGAACCCATGCTGATATTGGTTTAAGATATTATGCTCGTCCAGAAAATATGAAATACTATTGTGGATAATGTGTTCCAGAAGCTTACAAACGGTTGAAGTTAACGATACGGGGCGATAATTTTTGACACTCTGCTTGTTGCCTGATTTATGGATAGGCTTGACTCTAGCTGTTTTCCAATCGTCTGGAACCTGGCCCTCACGCAGCGATTTTGTAAAAAGTACATGGAGGTATTTCGACATCCATTCAGCGTATCTCTTTAAGAACGCATTAGGGATATTGTCCGGTCCAGAGGACTTTCTGATATTAAGGTTCACAAGCATGTTTAATATGCCCTGTTCACTAACAACAATATCGGGCATTCGCGGCGTAACAGTTTCAAAGATGGGTATAACAGAGTTGTCACAAGAAAAAACCGATTTGAAGTGATCGTTGAAGGCATTTGCAATTCGAGCATTATTGTGCGTGAGAATACCATCGACATTAAAGACGTCACACTCTTTCGACGCTGGCGAAATGCTCCTCCAAAATTTCTCGGGACACGAGGTCAAGTAATTCGGCAAGGATTCCCCAAAATAACGCTGCTTATCTGTTTGAATTTGATTTTTCAGTTTTACTGAAAGCTAGGCAATTTGTTCTGAATATGCTACGTTTAGACTTCGTTTTTTCTTTAGACGCTTTATTTGCCTTCTTAACCTCAGTGTTTTCCGAGAAATCCACGGATTTTTTCGCTTCGATTTTTTAATTACCAGAGGCACAAATGATTCAATGCATTCATTGACAATGTCCTTAAAACAGTTCCATAAATTATGTATATCAGCTTCATTATTCGCAAAGTTATCAAAGTTGAATGAAAGGAGATCTATAATAGCAGTATCATCTGCCCGATCGAAATTAGGGAAAGATAAACAGGGTAATGTCTTATCTAAGACTGTGTCACTTAGAGTAAATATGACTGCGTGATGATCGGAAATTCCAGGATGTATCTCAGTCGTTGCTTTAGCTGTAACTGCCTGGTTAACGAAGAAAAGGTCTAGTGTTGTCTGAGCGGTCCCTTGAATTCTTGTGTAGCCTTCAACTAGCTGAAGGAGGTCAAAACTGTAGCAAATATCAAGCATAGCTTCACCCGAAGGGTCGCACTGCTTCAGGGCAAATTTTTTCCAGTCTACATTAGGTAAATTATAATCACCTGTCATTATAATCCGGTCATCATGCTTAATATTCTGTTTCAAATAGTTTTTCAATTCATTCAGTACGTCAACAGGAGCGTTTGGGGGGCCTATAAAAACCTCCTATAATGTAACGGACATCGTTGTGATGAGCCTTACAAAAAATACCTTCTACTCCTGGCATATCTGCCATTCTACATATTTTAAGGTTTTCCTTGAAAAGTACACAAACGCCGCCGCCTGTACTAGCTGGGTCATTTCTGTATGCGCTGTAGCCAGACGGAACAAATTCACTATCAAAAACTGAGTCGCTTAGCCACGTTTCCGTCAAGACAGCAATAGCAGGATCATGAGAAAGTATCAATGCCTCTAATTCAGTGGCCTTATTAAGAACGCTCCTACAATTTACATTTAGTATTTTTAGTGCGCCGTAGTACTTATTTTTATGTCAATTCGATTTTTTCTTCAGCCGATAGCGTGACCCCTTTCCTTCGTCCCATGCAAACAAGACGTCGTCGACCTTAAGCTTATCATAAATTAGTTTTGTCTTACAGCCACGCAGTCTTTCTTCCTCTGAACTTTTCCACAATTGCTTCCGTATTTCTCGAATTCGTTTGGAAAAGTCTTCAGACAGGGACAATGTGCTTCCCTTTAATTTAAATGCACTCGACAAAACGTTAGTTTTTTCCCGGTAGTCAAGAAATTTTATGATCACAGGGCGTGGCCCGTCCTTTGTTTTTTTGCCAAACCTGTGACATCTTTCAATGCCCGTTACCATTATTTCTAATTTCTGCTGAAAAATATCTTCCACTACTTTTGCTTTCAGGTCCTCATACTTTTCGTCAGGGGGCTCCTCTAACCCGTAAATAATTACGTTATTTCTGCGGCTTCTATTCTCAAGGTAATCTACTTTGTCAATAAGCGTTGATACCTGCTTTTCAAGTTTTGATGTTGACACCTTCATATTCTTAACGTCGGTAGACAAACTGCTAAGTTCATTCAATTTCTGTTCGAGGCTGTCTATACGATCAGCTAAACCTGAAATTCTTTTTTTCAATCTTTACTTGCGATTCCTGAACGCGATTAACGACACAAGTAAGCTTCTTTTGTCCTTCCAACAGTCCCCTCAACATATCGTCTTTAGGAGGCCCTGGGTTTGATTCAATATCCCCACATGCCAAAAGATTCCTTGATAACAAAACAACACTGTTAAGAAAGCAATGCACACACAGTGGGCAGGGCAGCAGCACTAAAAATCTGTCATCGCTACGTATACAGTAAGCAAGATGGTGATGACTAACCTGAAGCACAAAGCAAAAAGGATTGCTCAGCATGTTGCCCGTTGTGCTGCAGCCATGCCCACTGGCGAACGACGGAACCGTAGCAGCTCTTATAGCCCTTGAATACGACACGTGATGTGATGTCACAGCCGTAGATAGCCACGCTGGCACGATGAAGCGAAGTTCAGCCGCGTCACACGTGCTGTTCTTGACATCCGCCGTCAATTGTAGAGCAGGTCCCGGTCCGTGTTGTGCGCATGTCCTTTGGAGATAGTCCGGTGCCAGATGGATGCCCAGAAAAACCTGAAGCACAAAGCAAAAAGGATTGCTCAGCATGTTGCCCGTTGTGCTGCAGCCATGCCCACTGGCGAACGACGGAACCGGAGCAGCTCTTATAGCCCTTGAATACGACACGTGATGTGATGTCACAGCCGTAGATAGCCACGCTGGCACGATGAAGCGAAGTTCAGCCGCGTCACACGTGCTGTTCTTGACATCCGCCGTCAATTGTAGAGCAGGTCCCGGTCCGTGTTGTGCGCATGTCCTTTGGAGATAGTCCGGTGCCAGATGGATGCCCAGAAAAACCTGAAGCACAAAGCAAAAAGGATTGCTCAGCATGTTGCCCGTTGTGCTGCAGCCATGCCCACTGACGCGGCTTTTCCGCCGCGCCGACGCTGACATGTCGGAGGAAAAAAAGGTTTGGTTCCTCATGAGAGGAGTGAAGGAAGAACTTTTCGCCGGACTTGCGCGCAACCCCCTTAAGACGGTCTCGGAATTCGTTGCGGAGGCCACTACCACCGAGAAAGCGCTAGAAATCCGCAACAGGCAATAGAACCACCGCCTGCCTACGACGAGTTACGCGGATGTTCAAGCGCTGGGAATCAACGACCTCCACGAGACAATCGGAGTGGTCGGGCATGAGGAGCTCCACAAGATGTTCCCCAGATCGCAACCTCAGGTGGATTCGATATCCAAGATAGTTCGTGAAGAACTCCAGCAGTCACTCGGCACCCCTGAGCCACCACAGTCTCAGCCGCAGGCCCTGAGCTACGCTGCTGCAGCCCGACGCAGTGCACCCCCTCCACGCCTCCGTCAGGACGCCGCACAGCCTCACTACCGTCGCCAGACGCCGCCGCCGCCACCACCGCCGCCATCTGGCCCGCCTGTCAGCCAGCGCTACACGCCCAGGAAGACCGACATCGGGCACACCCCCCGACTACCACCCACTATGCTACCACTGCGGAGAAGCCGGCCACACGTACCGACGCTGCCAATACCGGCAGATGGGACTGCGTGGGTTCGCCAACGACGCTCCGCGTCCACAGCGGGGTGAAAGACCACGCGACGTCGCCGACTACCTCGCAGGAGGGCAGTGGACGCCCCGACGATCTTGCCGATTGCCTTCGCCAGGCAGCTACACCTCACCGCATCGCAGGCTGCACGCCGGCCCTGCTCGGGGCCGACCTCCTAGCCCTTACTCGGAAAATTAAGGGCAGCAACCGATGGAGGTGTGGTTGCTGTACGATGAACTAGCGAAGATCCTCCGCCGACGACGACGACGACGCCGCAACTAAATCTAAAGTACCCGTCGCAAGAACAACGTGGAAACATCGCAGCCCGAAGAAGACATCACTACGCAAAGTGGAACCAGCGGAACAAACCGACGCAGCCGTGACCCAACGCCACGACCTAACCGCAACGCGAGACAACGAACTAGTGACCTCGACGTTCTTATTGACGGCTACAGCGTGACAGCTCTCGTCGATACTGGAGCCGACTATACCGTCATCAGTGGGCCGTTCGCCGCGAAGTTGAAGAAAGTTAGGACTACTTGGGGAGGCCCCTAAATCCCGACGGATGGAGGCCACCTAGTAACGCCAGCAGGAATCTGCACAGCGAGAGTCTCCATTAACAACCGGATTTATCCCTCGAGCTCCGTAGTCCTACAGCGCTGCTCGAGAGATGTCATCCTTGGTGTGGACTTCTTAGGCCTTCACGGTGCAGTCATCGATCTGAGTTCCAAGTCGATAACGCTATCCACAGAAAAAGCACTACCGCCGCACACGCCGCAAGGAAAGCACGCCTTGAATCTGCTGGACGACCACGTCATCATTCCCCCCACGCTCCAGCGTCAGCATTTCCGTCGGCACTCAGAAATGAACAGACCTGCAAGGCGTCGTTGAAGGCGACCAACACCTGCCGATCAACCGCGAGATTCGCGTCGCCAGAGGAATAGCCGAGCTGCGAGGAGGGAAAACAACAGTGATGCTCGCGAACTTCAGCAACGAGTACAAGCACGTGAGCAAAGGCACGATGGTTGCCTATACCGAAGAAATTGTGGAAGCCAGCAACACTTTCGCCCTCGCCGAGTCTATCGAGCCTGCTACGACGAACCAAGATCATCAACTAGCTTACGGCGTTAACGCGGGCCTTCCGACGGATAAGCAAAATAAGCTCAAAACCCTGATCCTGAAATACAATGACTGCTTTTCATCGTCGTCAAGAATTCGGCAGACACCGGTCGCGAGACATCGCATCATAACAGAGGAAAGTACCAGGCCACTTCGTCTGAGCCCGTACAAAGTTTCGACGCGAGAACGCGAGGACATAAAGAAACAAGTCGACGAAATGCTACGCCACGTCAGCATCCAGCCTTCAAAGAGTCCGTGGGCGTCACCTGTGGTGTTAGTGAAGAAGATGGGACCATACAATTCTGCGTCGATTATTGTCACCTGAACAAAATCACGAAGAAGGACGTGTACCCTCTCTCCCGAATAGACGATGCCCTAGATCGACTCCACCAGACGGGAGTACTTTTCTTCGACGGACCTCAAGACGGGCTACTGGCAAATCGAAGTCGACGAGACAGGCCGAGAAAAGACTGCTTTCGTTACACCAAACGGTTTGTTCGAGTTCAAGGTCATGCCCTTCGGTCTTTGCTCGGCGCCTGCGACTTCCCAACGGGTTATGGATGCAGTACTGGCAGGATTGAGTGAGTGAGATTGACTTTATTCAAAATATCCTGAGGAGGCCGAGTAGGGACCGTTAGGACCCCTAAGTCAGCCTGGGGGGCTCCGCCCAGGATGGCGGTGGCAGCCGATTGAAGTGGCAAACATGCCTCGTTTATTTGGAAGACGTCGTTGTGTTTTCCTCGAACTTCGACGAACACCTCGAGCGCCTTCAATCCATACTTCAAGCAATCAAGAGCTCCGGACTCACCCTGACGCCGGAAAAGTGCCGCTTCGCGTACGAGGAGCTGCTGTTTTTGGGTCACGTGATCAGCAATACTGGAGTGCGCCCAGACCCGCAGAAAACAGCTGCCATCGCCGCCTTTCCACCACCCACCGACAAGAAGGCCGTGCGCCGATTTTTCGGCTGGTGCGCCTATTACAGACGATTCGTCAAGGACTTTTCACGCATCGCCGAGCCACTAACGCAGCTCACGAACATCGAGGTCGATTTCCGGTGGAAAACGGCGCAACTTCACGCATTTCAGAAACTGAAACGACGCCTGCAGACGCCTCCGATACTTGCGCATTTCGACGAATACGCCGATACGGAAATCTACATCTACGCAAGCAGCCTAGGACTCAGCGCCGTTCTTGTGCAGAAGACTAACGGAGAAGATAGGGTTATCAGTTATGCCAGCCGGTCGCTATCCAAGGCAGAAGGCAACTTCATAGTGAACAGCGCAAAAAACACGACACAATGAAGAGACTGCACAACACGAGCGCTGCACAACACAGCGCTCGCGTTGTGCAGTCTCTTCTTTGTGTCGTGTTTTTTGCGCTGTTCACTATGAACCCCAACCAACTAGCCCAACTCTCCCTTTTGCACAGCGCTCGTGTTGTGCAGTCTCTTCTTTGTGTCGTGTTTTTTGCGCTGTTCACTATGAACCCCAACCAACTAGCCCAACTCTCCCTTTTGCTGCAGAAGGTAACTATTCCACAACAGAAAAAGAGTGCCTTGCCATCATCTGGGCTACGTCAAAGTTTCGCACCTACCTCTATGGAAGGCCCTTCAAAGTTGTGAGCGACCACACGCCTTGTGCTGGCTAGCTAACTTGCAGGACCCTTCAGGTCGTCTCGCACGATGGAGTCTGGGACTTCAAGAATTCGACATCACCGTCGTTTACAAGTCCGGACGAAAGCACTTTGACGCCGACTGCCTGTGCCGTGCCCCCCGTTGACCCACCACCGCCGGACGACGAGGACGGGGACTACTTCTTGGGAACTTTAAGCACTGATGACTTCGCCGAACGACAGCGCGCCGATCCAGAACTCAAGGGCCTTGTGGAATACCTCGAGGGCAAATCCACCGTAGCTCCAAAGGTATTCAAACGAGGACTGGAGTCGTTTTTCTTGCGGAACGGCGTTCTCCTAAAGAAAAAGGTCTCGCCACTTCGGGACTACTCTCTCCTCGTAGTACATTCAGCGTTACGTCCAGAAGTTCTGGATGCTCTGCATGACCCGGCGGCTGGACACCTTGGATTTTCCCGTACGCAGGCAAGGATACAAGAAAGGTATTACTGGCCTCACCTCACTGCCGACGTCACCCACTACGTGAAGACTTGCCGAGATTGCCAGCGACGGAAGACACCACCGACTAGGCCAGCCGGGCTTCTGCAGCCCATCGAGCCACCTCACCGGCCGTTCCAGCAAATCGGCATGGGCTTACCGGGGCCGTTCCCGACGTCGAATTCCAGAAACAAATGGATCGTCGTAGCTACTGACTACCTCACCCGCTACGCCGAGACAAGGGCCCTGCCCAAGGGCAGTGCCGCCGAGGTAGCAAAGTTCTTCGTCGAGAACATCGTACTACGTAATGACGCCCCAGAGGTCCTCATTAACGACAGAGGCACGGCCTTTACAGCGGAGTTATCTCAGGCGGTCTTGAGGCACAGCCAGACAAACCACCGCCGG
This sequence comes from Rhipicephalus appendiculatus, assembly GCA_030522465.1. Lineage (NCBI taxonomy): Eukaryota > Metazoa > Arthropoda > Arachnida > Ixodida > Ixodidae > Rhipicephalus > Rhipicephalus appendiculatus. Next base: position 707,882 of record JALIZH010019320.1, read on the forward strand.
ACTACCGCCTACCACCCACAGACCATGGCCTCACAAAGCGTCTAAACAAGACCATCGCCGACATGCTGACCATGTGCTTCGACGTCGAGCACAAGACGTGAGATGCAATCGTTCCGTACTGGCAAACAGACGGTTCAGATATACAATCATCACCAGAAGCGTTCTTTATCAGACACGGGGGATGATCTGAACCGTTTGCCTACTAGAATGTGAAGTACGTAAGCTGAACGAATTCTTTGATGTCACGGGACTTTCTGCGCACGCATATGTTGGTTTTCGGGTGGGTTTGTAATTTTCGTTTCAATAAACTTCAGTTGCTAGACTGCGCTCGTATTGTGTCTTCTTTGTGTGCTCCGTCCTGTTCGCGCTGAACATTTTTTTTTCAATGCTCGCATGATATGCACCAAAATTGGTATTGCGTGACGTGTCTGTATGACGAACATGAATGGCAGGTGGTGCATGAAAATCACGACATGCATATCATTTACGGCATGTATTACATGCCACGCTTATGGTGCTCGCGCGGCCGTTTCGCTAGCTTGATAGCATTAGTAAGGAACAAAAATGAATACAGAAAGGATTTGGTAACTGGTGTACAGCTTCAATTGCAAATTGATGACAATGGGTTTTTGAAAACATGTCAGTCTGCGAGATTATGTCTGAAGATGTCATCGCCGTCGGGTCATATCTTCCGATTTCATCATCGCGCACACCCACATGTTTTCAAAAATCCATTTCCATCAGTTTGTAATCCAAGCTGTACACTAGTTAGCAAATCCTTACTGTTCTCATTCTTGTTTCTTACTAATGCGCCTGCGTGCGCTGCTTTTCAGCCTATTTATAGGTGCCACACCTACTGAAATAAATCACATATTGGAAGTTAGCGCTGTGTCTGTGTCGTTCTTCTGTCCTCTGTCTTGTGCAACAGTGCAATTCGTTTTCTCGAATAAAGCCAAATAATTCAAAAGCTCTTATGAATTTGACGTGAACTCGTCAAAGAAATGTATGCATACACCTCTACAGGCGACTTGAGAACAACGCCATTGTTCTGTGCTCACGTACCGCTGTTTGTTCACAGAAGTATCACATATTGAGCGTTTTATATTTTAAAGGGTTAAAAGTATGCGCACCTTGAGCTCCTCGCAAATGTCAGCCTTTGCGTGCGCGTCTCGGGTTCGTATGATGCTGTACCCTTCGCGCTGGCACTCGAGTGTCTTCTGGCGCAGCTGCTCGAAGCGGCAGAAGCCGGTGCTCACGCCGCCGTCGTTGTCGCCGTCGTCGTAGCCGCCTCCGCTGCCCATGCCTCCTCGTGGGGCGTCCTACACAGTCACTCGTCTCGTCATAGGCGTTACTCACAGACATTTATTTATTTACTTGTTCTGGTGCCGAGATAACTATCGTGCCAATAATGGGCACTCGCGAGAAGATTGGAAGCACGCCACCGCAGTGGTTACAGTGCTCGGCTACTGACTCGAAAGATTTTGACCCCGACCGCGGTGGTCCCATTCGGGGTAGGAGTATTGCTAGAGGCTCGTATTCTTAAATTTAAGAGCACGTTGGAGAACACCAGGTGGCTGAAATTTCGGAGCCGTACACTTGGGCGTAATCACATTACAACATTGGAACCACGTGCTGTCGTAGCCTAGTGCAGAAGTGCCGATTTTTACCTAAAGCGTGCCTGAGGGCGAGGGTACCTGAGGGCGAGGGTACACTTGTCAAAAGAGAGTGGCCCATTGACCTTACCAACACACATACCATTTGACTCCTATACTGATAATGTTTCTTCCGGCGTTCCTTGGTCGTCTGTCCTCTTCTCACATTGCTTTATATTAAGTTACGGAGGGAAACATATGAGGGCTCGTTTCATTGCTTGACACAAGCTTAATGAAAACCAAGGATAATGAAGCCAAGGAAGCTATAGTGGGCGTTAATTTTGCTGTTCTAACCGTATCGTAGTACTGCGCTATGGATCTGAAGAAAGTAAAACAGAAATTAGGTAACTCCCACTACTCACCACTGGTACACTAAAAACGAAGAAGGCTACAGTTAACGGGTGTGTGCCACAGAAATCTGTGCAGCCTATCGGAAAGATATTGCCACGCGCGTTTGTAATTTTCACAGTAGCTGTATTCGGTTTTCGCCCACAAAGACTGTCAGCGATGCTCAGCGCAAACCGCGCCTCTTTGTTCGAGAAGCTTCCCGATTATTGTAGATCGTTTTGTTAAGATTGCACGCAAGACGCGAACACTCGAGCTTATTCCAGAGCTTGCGCGACAGCCAGTGATAAGGCTGGAATATTCGATGCCACACGTATAAATGCCGACGCACTTCACGGCTCGCCAGTTGATCGACGGCCGACGCTCCGTTCGCCGCTATCTGTGGCAGTGTGCATAGCTGTAATCTGACTTTACGTTTCACGGCCACAAGTTCGGCCAAATAAACAGTTTCTTCTTTGACCCGCTGACTGTTGCCTTCGTCGACGTCACGAGCACGTGACATCTGGTGGAGGTGCTTCCCGGTCCATGTACCGAACGCCCCCCCTCCAGCCGTGAGCCAAGCCCACTCCGTGAAAAGGACATCGACGCCAACGCTGAGCAGCGAGCCAGCCGCAGGCGAACAAGGGCTACCTCCAGAGTTCGGGCCCCTACCGGATAAGACTCGAAAGTCCAAGGCCACGACCACTACTGCGACAACTATGGCAGCCACTGCACCAACTCCCAGAACGGTCGTGATGTAGCAGCCAAGGGAGCCACCGACTTTCCGTGGATCATCTTTTGAAGACCCGGAGACGTGGCTGGAGACGTACGACCGAGCGGCCAGCCTCAACCGCTGGGACACCGAAGAAAAGCTACGTCGCGTCTACTTCTACTTGGAAGACGCGGCAAGAACCTGGTTTGAGAACCGCGAGTCAGGACTTCAAACCTGGGATCTCTTCCGCGGTGCATTCCTGGGCACGTTCACGAGCGTCGCCCGCAAGGAAAGGGCCGCTTCTTCGCTGGAGACACGGGTGCAACTACCAAATGAGAAAGTGGCGATCTTCGTGGAAGAAATGACGCGGCTGTTCCTGCACGCTGACCCCAACATGCCCGAGGAGAAGAAGGTCCGTTTGCTCATGCGAGGGGTCAAGCAAGAACTATTCGCTGGGCTGATGCGGAACCCCCCCGTCCAGGAATTCCTGTCGGAAGCAACAGCGATCGAGAAGACGCTGGAAATGCGAACCAGCCAGTACAATCGCCCAACGAGTCAGGACGGGCCAGCCGTTTATGCTCTCGACGACTTGCGCGAAACGATCCGAGCGATCGTGCGGGAGGAACTGCGCAAGCTGTTACCCTCACCGCAGCCGCAAGTGGACTTCATCGCAGAGATCGTTCGAGAGGAAATCCAGCAGTCGATGGGCACCTCTGAACCGCCACGACCCCAGCCGCAAGCCATGAGCTACGCAGCTGCATGAGCTACGCAGCGACGCCACGGAACCTGCTTCGATGAATCGAGGTCCCCAACCAGTTTTCGACGTGAATCCGAGCCTTCTGAAGAACAAGCAATGCCAGCTCGAAGCCCTGCTCCTGCTGTTCAGGGACTGCTTCTCGTCGTCGTCAAAGATCCGACAGACTCCACTCGCTAAACATCGCATTACAACAGAAGAAAGCGCCCGCCCAATCCGCCAAAGCCCGTATCGAGTTTGGACACGTGAACGTGAAGCCGTTAAGAAACAGGTCGACGAAATGCTACGCGACGACATCATTCAGCCGTCCAAGAGTCCATGGGCGCCACCCGTGGTCTTAGTGAAGAAGAAGGACGGAACCCTACGCTTCTGCGTCGATTATCGTCGCCTGAACAAAATCACGAAGAAGGACGTGTATCCTCTCCCACGCATAGACGAGGCCCTGGATCGACTCCACAACGCGATGTACTTTTCGTCGATGGACCTGAAGACCGGCTATTGGCAAATCGAGGTCGACGAGAGAGACCGAGAGAAGACTACCTTTATCACACCAGACGGCCTCTTCGAATTCAAGGTCATGCCCTTCGGTCTTTGCTCGGCACCTGCGACGTTCCAACGTGTTATGGACACTGTACTCGCCGGCTTGAAGTGGCAGACCTGCCTTGTGTACTTGGACGACGTCGTTGTGTTTTCATCGAACTTCGACGAACATCTCCGGCGCCTTGAAGCTGTACTTCAAGCAATCAAGGCATCCGGACTCACCCTGAAGCCAGAAAAGTGCCGCTTCGCATACGAGGAACTTGTTTTCTTGGGTCACGTCATCAGCAAGTCTGGAGTTCGCCCCGACCCACGGAAAACAGCTGCCATCGCTGCCTTCCCGCCGCCCACCGACAAGAAGGCCGTACGCCGATTTCTCGGCTTGTGCGCCTATTATAGACGCTTCGTCAAGGAATTTTCACGCATCGCCGCGCCACTAACTCAGCTCACGAAAAACGACGTGGAATTCAAGTGGGAAACGGCGCAAGTCGAAGCATTTCAAGAATTGAAACGACGCCTGCAGACGCCTCCAATACTTGCGCATTTCGACGAACACGCCGACACGGAAATCCACGCCGACGCAAGCAGCGTAGGACTCGGCGCCGTTCTTGTCCAGAGAAATGCCGGCGTGGAAAGGGTTATCAGTTATGCTAGCCGGTCGCTATCCAAGGCAGAAGCCAACTATTCCACAACAGAAAAGGAGTGCCTTGCCATCATCAGGGCAACGTCAAAGTTTCGCCCCTACCTCTACGGCAGGCCCTTCAAAGTTGTGAGCGACCATCACACCTTGTGTTGGCTAGCTAACCTGAAGGACCCTTCAGGTCGTCTCGCCAGATGGAGTCTGAGACTTCAAGAATTCGACGTTACCGTCGTTTACAAGTCCGGACGAAAACACTCTGACGCCGACTGCTTGTCTCGCGCCCCCCGTCGACCCGCCGCCGCAGGATGACCAGGAGGATGACTTCTTCTTGGGAACCATAAGTGCCGACGACTTCGCCGAACGACAGCGAGCCGACCCGGAACTCAGGGGCCTTGTGGACTACCTCGAAGGCAAGACCGCCATTGTTCCAAAGGCATTCAAGCGAGGAATCGAAGTCGTTTTTCTTGCGAAACGGCATTCTCCTAAAGAAGAATTTCTCGCCACTTCGAGCCAACTACCTTCTCGTAGTGCCCTCAGCCTTGCGACCAGAAGTCCTGCAGGCTCTACACGACGACCCGACGGCTGGACACCTCGGACTTTCCCGCACGCTCGCCAGAGTACAGGAAAAGTACTTCTGGCCGCGTCTTGCCGCCGACGTCGCCCGCTACGTAAGGACGGGCCGAGACTGTCAGCGACGGAATACACCGCCTACAAGGCCAGCAGGCTTCCTTCAGCCGATCGAGCCTCCTCGGCGACCGTTCCAGCAGATCAGGATGGACCTCCTGGGGCCGTTCCCAACGTTGACTTGCGGAAAGAAATGGATCGTCGTAGCTACCGACTACCTCACCCGCTACGCCGAAACAAAGGCCCTGCCTAAAGGCAGTGCCGCCGAGGTAGCCAAGTCCTTCGTTGAGAACATCGTCCTTCGACACGGCGCCCCAGAGGTTCTCATCACCGACAGAGGTACGGCGTTTACGGCTGACCTAACTCAGGCGATCTTGGGATACAGCCACACAAGCCACCGCCGGACCACCGCGTACCACCCACAGACCAACGGCCTCACCCACAGACCTACGGCCTCACCGAGCGTCTTAATAAGACCATTGCCGACATGCTGGCCATGTACGTCGATGTCGAACACAAGACGTGGGACGCCATTCTCCCGTACGTAACCTTCGCGTACAACACGGGCATACAAGAAACGGCGCAGATGGCGCCATACAAGTTGGTCTACGGACGGAGCCCGGCAACGACGCTTGACGCCATGTTACCAAACGTCACCGACGAAGCAAACATCGACGTCACCGCCTACCTACAGCGCGCCGAAGAAGCCCGACAACTAGCCCGCCTCCGCATCAAGAATCAACAGACGACCGACAGCCGCCGCTACAATCTTCGACGACGCTTCGTGGAATACCAGCCCGGCGATCGTGTTTGGGTGTGGACGCCGATACGCCGACGCGGACTAAGTGAAAAACTTCTGCGACGGTACTTCGGACCGTACAGGGTACTTAGACGTCTTGGCACACTCGACTACGAGGTTGTCCCCGACGGCATTACGAACTCTCAACGGCGCCGTGCGCGACCTGAAGTCGTCCATGTCGTGCGCCTCAAGCCGTTTTACGCGCGTTAGTGAACCTGAGGACTCTACTTTTTTCATTGGACTTTCTTGCTTGTGCTTATTGTTTATTGTGCTTTCTTGATTTATTTATTGTTGCATGCATTTTCCCCCCCGTGTTCTGTTTTAAGCATCGGGACGATGCTTTTTCAGAGGGGGGCATTGCCTCGCGCGTTTCTAATTTTCACAGTAGCTGTATTCGGTTTTAGCCCACAAAGACTGTCAGCAATGCTCAGCGCAAACCGCGCCTCTTTGTTCGAGAAGCTTCCCGATTATTGTAGATCGTTTTGTTAAGATTGCACGCAAGACGCGAACACTCGAGCTTATTCCAGAGCTTGCGCGACAGCCAGTGATAAGGCTGGAATATTCGATGCCACACGTATAAATGCCGACGCACTTCACGGCTCGCCAGTTGATCGACGGCCGACGCTCCGTTCGCCGCTATCTGTGCCAGTGTGCATAGCTGTAATCTGACTTTACGTTTCACGGCCACAAGTTCGGCCAAATAAACAGTTTCTTCTTTGACCCGCTGACTGTTGCCTTCGTCGACGTCACGACCACGTGACAATATCATCGTCATACATGGGTGTGTGCCACAGAAATCGGGTAAATCTCACTCCACACAACTTCCACTAAAAAGGAACAAGGCAACAGTTACCCCAACAGATGGCTGCGAAGCGATGGCGGCGAGCCCAAGCCCGCGAGTACGTACTACGAGAGAACGGGAAAGGCAACGGCGGCTGCGAGAAGAGCCCGAAATGATGGAAGGCCTACGGAAGCGACGACATGTACCAGTGACGTGTCTGTGGCCCTCTGTGGTTTAACTCGAACCTCTCTGCGCTGAGAACCAACGTACAAACAACTTAGCATCACCTAGCTAAAGCATAGCAACAATTAATCCCGGCCGCGACTGCTGCATTTTCGATGGAGGCGAAAATGCTCAAGACCCGTGTACCTAGATTTAAGTGAACGTTAAAGACCCCAGATGGTCGAAATTTCCGGAGCCCTCCACTACGGCGTATCTCATAATGTCGTGGTTTTGGGACATCAAACCCCATCAATACATAACGCCTGCGAACGACCTAGAAGCAACCTAGAAGCATCCGGCGTCACCTAGCTAAGGCCTAGAAACAACCCACTAACAACCAGATTAGTCCCCAGGATCGTCCAGTGTCGCTGTTTCAAGACTTCCGCGGCTTAGTGCAAGCTTCGTCATTTTTTTTATCATTCCTGTAATCTTTTTGTCTGAACCTTTCCCCCATGTCAACGCGTCATCTCGTTTAAAGGGGCCCTGCAACACTTTTTGAGCATGGTCAGAAAACGCTGCCGATCGGTAGTCGAGGCTCCCGAGAACACGCGAGCCAAATAATATAGTGCAGCACGCAGCCTGGAATTTACAGTAAATTCTCAAAGTCAGCTAAAAATCGCTTTTTCTTCTCTCGTCAAATTGTTTCGATAAATGTGCTAAGTTCGCTCACCCTCACCGTACTCGTAGCTCTCACAACCTTCAACACATCAAACCGGAACTGGCATGTTCAAACACGGCCTTTTACCTCACCAATTGAACACTGGAATTGTTTTACCGGAGATGTTCACGCATTGCTGTTGCGTGATTTTTTGCGTGAGAAGCACATGGCATTACTTCTGTCCATGTGCTTCGAGTTGTCGATGAATTCGCCCTCGCGCTGCCAATTGCTAGCTTACTGGTTAGCTCAATTGGTAGAGCGACCGCCCCAGGAAGGCGTTGGTCCCGGGTTCGAACCCCGGACCAGGACGAATATTTCGGCAACTAAGAAGCTTTTCTTTCTGAGAAATCCCTACGGATTTCCTTGTGGCTTCGTGCTACAAACGAGTGGTTGTCAATTTTCCCTTGAATTAAACAACTTCTACGTACCACCCGCAGACGAATGGCCTTACTGAGCGCTTCCACCCAACGCTCTCCGACACGATTTCAATGTACTTACGGCCTGGCCACAAAAACTGGGACAACATTTTACATTTATTACGTTCGCCTACAATACTGCGACACAGCATTCTACCGGCTGCAGTCTTTTCTTCCTCGTGTACTCAAGAGGAACGAAAACGTAGCCGCGATAGTAAACGAAGAAACATGGCGTTTAATTCTGGAGATGAGGTCTGGCTATGGATCCCGGTTCGAACGTCTGGCCTTTGCGAGAAATTTCTTTACCGGTACATTGGGCCCTATACCGTTTGACAAACTTCCCCAGTGAACTATCTCGATACCCGGGTTCAGTACATAGCCACCATCCCCATTCTTCCTTCTTCTTCGTGGCGTTCTGAGCCGAGGCAGACACTGCGAAATAAACAATTCTGCTGGCGTTGTCTGGTGAGGTCCTCCTACATCTTCCAATATTCGCATGCTTGGCGAGTTGTCCGGCTCAAACAGCGCGTTGCGACGCCGATGGTTCCTAGAAGGACTATGAAATGGACGCATGGAAAAAGCAAACTCAACATAGACCACTTTGGCCCGTTATATTTAGTGAACAAAGGAGATGAGGACTCATTACCACGCGCGCATCTTTCTCGGTTTTCATGTAACCGACCCGTTACACGTGTAACCACCGCCTTGCGCACGCGTCGCCGGCATGTCGAATCGAATAGATAGATAGATAGATAGATAGATAGATAGATAGATAGATAGATAGATAGATAGATAGATAGATAGATAGATAGATAGATAGATAGATAGATAGATAGATAGATAGATAGATAGATAGATAGATAGATAGATAGATAGATAGATACCTGGTACTCGCCGTCCCCGCCTCTGCGCTCCTTGCAGGCCGAGCTGTACTCCTTGAGCACGGTATGAGAGAATCGCAGGAGCCGGTCCATCAGCTCCTGATTGGCCTGGCACTCCTCGTTCTGGAAGATGGGCTTCACGCAGTCCTTGTAGTCACGCACCGCACGGCATGCCTTCGCCTGCGCGCCGTTTTCGTCTGTTAGCGGAGCTTGTGAGCATTGCCGAAACGCACTGGTAACCCTGTACTACACAGGGTGAACACCCGCGCTTCTGCAAACCTTGTTGCCACCAGCCCATGTGGAGCAGCTTGCGTCTCGGTGTTTTATATTTCTTTTAGAGCGAAACCTCCACAACCGCAATGACTCCCTATAATATTTCTAGTGAAACCTTCCGTCTGCCATTCCAGTCATTCCATGCGCTTCGTTATGGAATCCATACAGAGTTCACATACTTACTTAAACTTTTGTGCGCGCTAAAAAGCGCGCAAGAAAGACAAGGACAAGAAAGATAGACAAACGAGCGCTAACTCTCAACTATTTATTTTTGAAAGGAACTATACATATATGTACCCAAGAACCAGCATAGAGCATGTGCGGTGCAAATCATGAGACGCACTCTCAGAAGGGCTAAACAGAATTTAAAAAGACTGACTCCTTATCTGTTATAGCCACCGAAGGTTGACTAATGCATTCTTTTGCACAGCTATTTATATAAAAAGCTTCCGTAACTTCACGTGTTTGTTTCTCTTTATCTGCAAACAAAATATCAGTATCATGAAAAACAGGGTCACAATGGCACAATTTACAATGATCAGACAAGTGTGAAAATGTTTATTTCCCCAGTGAATTAGCATGCTCTTTTAGTCGTGTGTTGATACAGCGGCCAGCCTGTCCTATGTACATATTTCCACACGTTAGCGGTATCCGATATAACACCCCTTTTCGGAATTTTGTGAACTTCGGTTCTTCTTTTAAGCCACAGCTACATTTTCTTTCCTCAGTTTTGAACTTTTTAGCAACGGCTTGGCACAAATGGAGCGCCTTAATAGAGGCACTGACAACAACCTCAATGCCATACCTTCCACCAGCTTTTTTTAACCCGTGAGAAAATTTATGAACGTATGGCAGAACCGCAGAGTGCTTTTTATCTTTACTGAAGCGATTTCTTGAAGGTGATCCTTGCACGCTCTTCACTGTCCTTATAACTTTGTCAACAGCTCTGGTGATAGCCTGTTCCGGGAAGCCTACTGAGGATAGCCGTGCTACTTGTTTTGAAAAAGCTTTCTTTGATTGCATGATAGCAAGACTTCACCACAGCCCCTCGAAGACAACACACTGCTATGCCATTTTTAACAATTTTTGAATGCCCCGACTTGTACTGGAGCAGGGCTTTTTCCGATCTAGGGCTGTACATCCAGCACATGTGGTTAGGCAAAATTTTTAGTGATAGGTCTAAAAACTGTAGCTGTTTGCCTTTTTCTATCTCATGAAGAAACTTGAGTCCCAGCCCACATTCACGAAACACTTTCAGTACATTCACAGCATTAGACCCATAGTCAGTCCCATCAAATATAATAAAAAAAATCATCAAAAAGGCGGAAAATTCTTTTAGTCGTGCCTTGAACGGCATGATGAATTTTTTGGTCCACTCGTGCCAGAAAAATATCACTGAGTGAGGGAGCTACCTTTGAACCTAACATATGCCAGATTTTTGCACATAAATTGCTTCATTCCACCCGACATAAGTACAATTCAAATAAAACATCAGTATTTCTGTGAAACATTCCACAGGAATGCCGCATTCATTTCTAAACTTCATATCATCACAAATGCACCGTTTCACACTTCTTAACAACTCCGGGTAAGGAATGGAGTAAAATAAATCCTGTACGTCAATACTGAACGCCCCACATCATTTTGGGTTTTCTTCTCTCAGATATTGCACAACCGCTTTTACATACAGGATTTATTTTACTACATTATTTTACTGCTAACGCAACGCTCCTCGCGCATGCAAAGAGCGCCGCCTTCACGTCACTCACAGTGGACGCCTCGGACGTCGCCATAGGAGCAATCTTGCAGCAGTTGGTCGACGGAGTTCGGCAGCCGGTCGCTTTCTTCTCACGGAAGCTCTCACAGACCGAGCGTCGTTACAGCACATTCGGTCGCGACCTATTTGGCTGTCAAACACTTTCGACACTTCCTAGAAGGTCGGCAGTTCCATATCCTCACCGACCACAAGCCGCTCACGTGTCAATCAACCGCTTCCAACTCTGCCCACACCCCACGTGAGATCCGCCAGCTTGCCCACATAACGGAGTTCACGAGTGATATCCGGCACATCAGTGACAAAGACAACCCCGTTGCTGACGCACTTTCCCGAATAGAAATCAAAGGCAACGATGGATGAGCGTCCACCAGGCGATCTTGCAGCCATGGCTACTGCACAACGGGAGGACAACGAACTTCAGGTTCTGCGACTCCAAGAAAACTTCCTTAAGTTCGAAGATGTCCAACTTCCAGGCTGCGTGATTCCCCTCGCTTGCGACACCTCTACCGGTTGTCATCTCCCGTACGTTCCAGCACCATTTCGACGCCTTGCATTCGTTGTCGCACCCCGGCATACGTGCGACTCAGCGCCTCATCACAGGGCGATATCTATGGCCTCGAATGAACATCGACGTCCACCGCTGGGCACGTACTTGCCTCAAGTGCCAGCTAACCAAAGTCTAGCGCAACACATTCAGCCCACTGGGTACCTTCACGCCTCCTGACTCGCGGTTCAGTCACGTGCACCTGGACCTCGTAGGCCATTTGCCCCCCATCGCAAAACAGCCGGTATAATATGTTAACCTACGTAGACCGGTTCACGCGGTGGCCTGAGGAACTACCCCTCACCGACATCACGGCAGAGTCAGTCGCCCGCGGACTCATCACCATGTGGATAAGCCGCTGCGGCGTTCCCAAGACTATCACAACGGATCGAGGTCGTCAATATGATTCCGCGCTCTTCCGCACATTCTCCCGAATGCTTGGTGTCAACCACATCAAGACGACGGCTTACCACCCGATCTCGAATGGCATGGTTGAGCGATTTCACCGCCAACTCAAAGCCTCGCTCATGACCTCGCACTCATTGATACACTGGACGGAGCGACTACCACTCGTCCTCCTCGCCCTGCGCAGTACGATACGTAAGGACGCGTCCTGCTCCTCAGCTGAGCTCGTTTTTGGGACCACCCTAAGGCTTCCTGGCCAGTTTTTCGACGCGTCACCGGTATCGCCATTCGACGTAGCTGATTATGCCAGTCGCCTCAGGGATGCCATGAGAGGCGTGTCTCCTATTCCTTCACGTCAACACTCACGCCCAAGTTTCGTCAGTCGTGCGCTCAGCGACTGCACTCACGTTTTCGTACAGCACGACGCAATCAGACCACCACTGCAACCGCCTTACGACGGACCCTTTAAGGTTGTCAAGCGTTGCCTGAAGCATTTCATCCTTCTGCTTAATGGACGGGAGGACAGTGTCTCCATTGACCGCATAAAGCCGGCCTTCCTCGAAGACGACGCGAAAACCTGACGAACGCGCTTCGCAACGCCAGAACCTTCGCAACGCCAGAACCACCTCATAATGCTACTTGCAAGTTATGTCAGGCAACTAGAGCGACGCTCCCACACATGTTATGGGAGTGCCCTGTTACAGCAGCTAAAATGGCAGTAGCTCCAGATGCTCTCGCGTCGAAGTGGGCAGCCGCTCTGCGCAGCTCCAACTTCAAGACACAAGAATGGGCAGTCCAGCGGGCCCGCGAGGCGGCGTTGAGGCAAGGCCTCGAAGTCCCCTCATGGGACACCTGAGCCCGGGTTCTTAAACATCGCCGGACTTTCAATAAAGTTGTTTCCATCCATCCAGGGATCGCTCCTTCGCGCACTGGCTACCTCGCTAGAACGGGGGGCCCTATGGCAAGCCGTCAGCGTCTCGGAGACGACGAAGAAGTTGCGCCGCAGCTGCTCCGCGCGTTCGAGCCTAGCGCGAGAGAAGACGCCAGCAAGAACGACAGCGTCTGTGGACGTCCATGCCAGAGCAGGGATAAATAAATTATGTGGGAAACCAAACGCCTGACGTCTTCCCATAGATACGTTTTAATATAGAAGCATGATAAACTCAGTAATAAACACCGCCTCTGTCAGCTTCGCTGGTAAATCATTTCAATGGTAGGCTGCTGACCCGAAGGTCGCGGGTTCGATCCCGTCTGCGGCGGTCGCATTTCGATGGACGCGAAATACTAGAGGCCCGTGTACTGTGCGATGTCAGTGCACGTTAAAGAACACCACTTGGTCAAAATTTCCGGAGCCCTCCACTACGAAGTGTCTCATAATCATATCGTGATTTTGGGACGTAATACCCTCGATATTATTATTGACCGTTTCGAAAGGGTGTAAGCGCTGCGATTTTTTTACACGAACGTGTTTTATGCCGGGGCCCACCGAGACTTCAGTGACGTATTTCCGTCACGGATATGACGTTGTTAAAACAAACGCCACCAAATGAGAAAGAAAAAAACTTTTAGAATAATGCTCCCCCCACCCGGAATCGAACCTCCGACTCCTCGGCCCGCGACGGTATGCGCCCGACGCTCTACCGACTGAGCGAAAGAGGCAGACGAAGAACCTTCTACCAACGCGCCTTATATCTCTCAAACAATCTCTCTCGCTCGGTGCTCTCTGTTGGCGGCGCAAGGCGGTGCCGCCGTCTGTGAGCGATGAAGAGAAGTAATGAGGCATGACCATGGCCTCCGAGATGGCGGGCGCGCGGCGGGTTTCTCTCCGGCCGTCCCAATCGCCGCGCTCCCCAGCAAAAAAAAATTGGCCGCGTATCTGCGTGCTTCGCTGCAAATGTCGTCGAAAGACGTTATTCTTGTGCCGACTGCACTGCATGAGCGGCATGAGTACCACAATTTAATAGCTGGGCTAGCCGCTGGGCTCGTTTTTCGGACGTTTTCCGGGCACGCTTAGACGGACGCCGGAGTTTCTCCGCTGAAATTTGGTCGTCGGTCTTTTCTCTGCGTTCTCTGATCATGTCTTGTAGAGTGGGTCGTATTTCATCAAGCGGCCATATATGTTTTGCCTTGCCTGAGACAGCGCTCTTCTACGATGAATCAGCCGCATCTGGCTGGCATTGATAAAACAGAAGAGGACGCCATCTACAGCGCTACCGGGGAACATCGGCTTGTGTTGAACTATGCTGCTGCCAGGTGGCAGCACCACAGCGTCGAAGTTAAATCACTGGGCGGAGACTTGTTTTGTACACAGCGGCGCATTTTCAGCGCCGCGTAATAAACACTAGGATCTTTATAATTACATATCTATAGATTTTGTTTTAAAGGAACACTGTGAATAGTACTAAGGTATTCATGTTGTGCCTCAGGTATGCGTAATATTTGATTTTTAATTGCCCACGCTCACCCGTATGAACACATGCCCCTCGGTCAAGATTGGAGGTCGTAAGGCAGGGGGTTAAACTTTGGCCAGCTAGCTGAATCGTGCGGCGTGCCGACAAACAGAGAAACAGACAGACAGACAGACAAAAATTTCTCCGTTTAGGTATCCCAAGAAAGACTATCGTCTTTAAAAACGTACGTCGCGTCGCGCGCCCGGCTACCGCGAGATGGCGCACTCACTTCTGATTTTGGGAGAACTCCAGAATGGATTCCGAATCGACAGGCGGTTAGACGATAACCTGTTTGTTCTTACACAGTGTATAGAAATATCAAAAATACCCACGGATCTTTTCAAGCGCACCAGTCGCATCTTTTTCGTTCCCCAGTTTTAAACTATTTCTAACACACACCCGTGTGTTTCCTACCTTTATTCTTTCTCTTCTCTCTCCTTGACCAGCGCTCGCGAGTGCAGCCCTTATAAGGGCTCAAGGGAATAAAATGTAGTCTCCCTTCTCTTTCGTTTTTCTTTTTTTCTTTTCTCAATGTCCGCCTCTCTTGCGGATCTTTTCCATCTTCTCTAAGATGGAAGAAAACCTTCCTGAGGGCTTCCCTCCAGGATATACCTTGGAAACGGTGCAGAGCCGCTCCAAGGCATACGATCTGCTTCTGAAGGAGGCCGCGAACCTTCTTCGCAAGGAGGAGTCGCCCAACAAAACAAAAGCACTCACATCTCCTACACACCAACGGCAACTGAAAAACGCGCGCAACCTTCTACAAAAGAAGCAGTCTGGCACGCGAACACCCCTCACGCGCCACCTACCGCGCCGTGCAAAAGCAGCTGTCCTTCCAACGCGAAAATCAAGCAGATCAACTGCGGCAAAAAGTGACAAGACGGCCCAGCAATCACTCCTGACTGAGGAGGCCGCCGCCGCCATTGCCACACCACTGCTACCAGCCACGCCCCACCGTGAGCAAGAAGGAGAGTTGACCCAGGCAGCAACAGGCGAGGATCTGCTGACGTCACCACCCACAGCTTCTGAGCAGCGGAGCAGCAGCGCTTCCTCCTCTCCCACCTCATCCTCCTCCTGGGAGCATACCACCCCACCCTCCTCCTCTGCACCCTCCTCTCCTGACGGCTCCGGGGACAGGGCAGCGAGGGATACGAACAGCCAGGCAGGCTCACCCTCCCTCTTCTCTCCCCTCGCCTCTGACGTCACGACAGCAGCAGAGGCAAGCGCGGCGGCCCTCTCCTCCTCGCCACAACATTCCGCGAGTGACGCAACCCGCGCCGCCGCCAGCGCACAGCCCCTCTCTCCTATATATATATAAGTGGCTATTTATTAGAGGAAAGGAAATCGAAGACGCTTCTTTCTGTCTCCCTTTCGGGGACACGGCTAAGCGCCTTGCGGGGAGGGGAAGGGGGGAATAAAAGGGATAGAGGAAGAGATAGTGAGGAGGAGAGGAGATAGGGTAGTAGGAGCGGAGGCCATCCACCCTGGCACGGGCAGGAGGCCGACGCATCCCGATTAAATAAGGTGGAGATTAGCGGGTCCCGCAAACTCCAGGAAAGCCCGCAGGGCTGGCAGTGGTGACCGCGCAGGGAAGAGAATGTCCTCCACGGATGTCGCTGGAAGCCCGAGATGTTGGAATCGGCGCACTCTCCTAGAGGGGCCACTTGTTTACATCCTGCCTCCTCGCAGCCACCCTCCTCACCCGCCCGTCTGGAAACGAGCGCGGCTACGTCGTCTGCTGCGGCCCGCCCCCCCTCCGAACTCTAGTTTCGCCGCCGCGGCCCTGTCGCGAGTGGCGCTCGGACCTGGCGTTCATGAGACACAACCGGATGGCTTCCCCATGCTTCCTCCCACAGGAGCTCCAGAGGGGACTAAGTTATGCGAACCGCAGCAATGGCAGACCGTGGGCCGAAGGTCCAAGACCACTCAGAAGTCCACGGCCGCCGCACCATCGCAACCCTCTGAACCTCCGACCCAACAGCAGACAATTCTCTACCGTCCGGAGACTAAAAAATCAAGTTTCCGCACGATCACAGAGCAGGACATTGCCGCGCAATTCACCTCACTCGACGGCGTCATTCGCGTGCGCACAAACTTTGCGCGCAATGTTGTCGCCGTCGATCTCGCCGCGGGAGCTGACCTCGCGCACCTGCTGGCAGTGAAGTGCATTTGCGCGATAACTGTGCGTGCCAAACAGGCCGCCACAAACGCTCCCATCACACCAGACCCGCGGCCTGGCAACAAAAATCACGGAGAGACAGCCGCGCGCCAGCCTGTGTCACACGGCCGTACACCCGAGAGACTCACGCCTCAGGAAATTGGGCAGACTGTTATCTTCAGGCCAGTGGGAAACAAGGCCCATTTCCTTACGGCATCAAGGGATGCAATCGCTGCTTTCCTCGCCGGTTTTCCTGCCACGGCGCGTGTTCGCGTCAATCACCGTCGCAACCTGGTGGCGGTCGACACGGTGCCGTGCGCAGATGTCAACAACCTGCTTGAAATCCGCACGATTGTTGACGTCGCCGTGAAGGCCAAAGTGCTCGCGATGAACAGCTGTGTTGGTGAACTCTTCGGCGTCGATGAGGAAATTCCAATCGACGATATCACAGCCAACATTGTCTCCACGGCCAAGGTGCTCTCCTGCACGCGCCGCGGACACACCGTGCTCTCATCTTTGAGGGTGCCCTCGTGCCTTCGGAACTCCTCCTGTTTAAGCAGCGGAGGCCGGTGCGGGCGCGCCTACCTCGTCCGCTTCAATGTGCGCGCTGCGGCCTTTTTGGCCATGCCACCGCCACATGCACGAGGGATAGACGCTGCCTGCGCTGCGGTAAGAGCCACGTCGAGGGCCCCTGCCAAGCGGAAAAGCCCAGGTGTCTCAACTGCAAGGGTGCGCACGCCGCAGACGAGCCGCGATGCTCATCTTGGCAGCAGCAGAGGAAGGCCGCATTCCTCATTGCCACTTCAGGCGGCAAACTCTCTCGCCGCCAGGCGATGGAGCGAGCGCAGACCGCGGCTCAGGAGCGCAAGACCAGTGCGCCAGCAGCAGCAACAACGCGCCCTGGACACTCCTTTCGAGATGCGCTAGCCCGCAACGCCAGCGCCGATCCTCCGCACACACCCCCCTGTGTCAACAGGCACGCCCCCCCTCCGCGGACGACCCGAGGGGACTCGGTGATGGCGGCGTTAGCCGCGGCTCTTCGTGCGCTGCTAGAAACTGTGGCGTGCGACTCTCCGGCGCGTGAAATGTGCGCCGCGGCCCTGGCCGCCCATCAAGCCATCGCACGCCATGGCTAGTTCGTCGAAGACGCCGCGGCCGCGGATTTTGCAGTGGAACGTGCGTTCCCTCCGCTGCCGTCACCCAGAGCTCTCCCTCCTACTTCTCAAACGCGAGCTCGACGTCCTGGCCTTCCAGGAAACGCGAGTTCGAGAGGGGGAGCTCAACCTCACAGGCTACGTCGCATACCACGGCGCAACGGCCTGTGAGGACAGTGTGTGCCATGAAACTCACTGCGAAAACATCGCACATCCCTCGGGTCGTGCAAGGGCCTCTGTTTACGTCGATACGCGGCTCCCTCAAGTCCTCATCGACGTTTCCGACATCCTGTGCGCGGGCGTCGAGTGCGTGGCAGTGCGAGTGCGCGTGGGGGGCAGCAGACACGTGCGTCGCGAGTGTTTACGTTTACTCGCCGAGCGAGTGGGACGCCGAGTTTCTTGTGCGACTCGCCGGGCGCCTTGGCGGTGCATCGGTGGTGTGTGGTGACTTTAACTCGCATCACACGGCTTGGGGCTGTCGGCGTGTCAACGCCAGTGGCCGCGCCCTGATGGATGCCGTGCTGACTGCGGGTTTCCACATACTCAACGATGGCCGCCCGACATTTGTGCGTCCCGGCGCTGTGCGGAGCGCACTTGATCTCGCCCTCGTCTCGGACGATTGTTTTTACTCGTGGCGCCGTGCTCCGGACACTCAGGGATCGGACCATTACCCGATAACCCTTGAACCCCACGCGCGAGTGCAGCGCACCAGGAGTTATAGTGTTGTGAACTGGCCCCGTTTCCGCGAACTGTGTGCTGCAGTGCCAGTCGCGGGAGACGTGTTACAACACATCTCCGAGTGCGCGAGTGCTGCCACCACGGTGTGTCGCGTTCCGGCCGGCACCCCAGCACCGGATATCAAGCTGCTGAACCTGCGAGCGGCTCGCCGACTGGTACAGCGCAAAGCGGATCGCTCGGATAAAGCAGAGCACTGGACTGTGTACAACCGCATTGACGCGGTGTGTCGCCGACACGCCCACCAACGCCGTGATCGCGGCTGGTCCAGTCTCTGCCGAACCTTCGACGATCCGCGCAACCAGCGGCGATCGTGGCGCATTTTCCGCTCAATGCTGCGCATTCGTGCCCCTCGATATCCGGAACTTTCTATTGCTGTGGCGCTCGGGATCTCTGCCGCACAGCTCGCCGAACTGCTCGCCGATACGTTCGCGGGACTATCGGTCAACACCGCAGCAGACAGCGCCCCTGTCCTCCCAACTCCAGTAAGGCCTGAACTATTCGCGCCCCGGCGGTTTTTTCCGACACCTGCCATTGTTGACACGATCGGCGAGCTGTGCACGGCGGAGTTCACGATCGGAGAACTTCGCGCTGCCCTCGACACCCGCAAGCGCCGCTCAGCGCCCGGCGCTGATGGGATTACCTACCAAATGCTGCGGAACATCGACCAGGGCCAACTTCCACAACTCCTGGACGCGTTCAACGCCGTCTGGCGCACAGGAGAGTTGCCATCATCGTGGAAGGAAGCCCTGGTCATACCCATCCACAAGCGGGGGAAGCCGGCGTCGGAACCAGTGTCGTATCGGCCCGTGTCGCTCACCTCGGCCGCCGGGAAACTATTCGAGGCAATGGCCCTTCGGCGCCTTCAGTGGATTGCCGCTGCCCTCGATTTCCTGGCGGAGGAGCAGAGCGGCTTCCGTGCTCATCGCTCCACGGCCGACTCGATTTCCGACGTCGTCAGCCTTCTCGAGGAGGCCAAACACCGTGGTGAGGCCGGCTACCTCGTCCTGTTCGATGTGCGCAGTGCGTTTGACTCTCTCCCACACCCCGCAATCATGGACGCTCTTCGCGACATGCGGGTTTGTGGGAATATGTTGGCGTACGTGGGGGCATTCCTCAGTGACCGCACTTTTCGTGTTCGCGTTGGTGGTGAGCTCAGTGCGCCTCGGGCTGTGAACGCTGGTGTGCCGCAGGGCAGTGTGTTGAGCCCTTTCTTGTTCAACATCGCCCTCGCGCGCATCACAGACTATCTTCCCCGCGACACAGCCTACGAGGTGCGCGTGGCCGTGTATGCGGACGACATCGCGGTGTTCACGAGCGGACCAAAACCACGCGGCCTCCACGTACGCCGGAGCATTCAGGCGTACATCGACGCAGTTGACGGCTTCATCGGTAGCATCGGCCTCGTCCTCTCCACCGCCAAGACGGAGGCGCTTCTCGTGCACCCGGACCCCTGTGCGCGCTACAGGGTGCCGAAACTCCAGCTGCGCGGCCGTCACCTGCCGTGGCAACGCAGGGTGCGGTACCTCGGCCTTACGATCGACCACCGGCTCAGCTGGAAGCCTGCGGTCGCCGACTTCCGCAAGGGCTCAAAGAGGATTGCCCACATGGCTTCCAGACTTCTCGCCGGTGGCAAGGGCTGCTCCCCGGACCTCGCCCTGCGGCTGTACAACGCAGTCGCCACGGCCAGGACGCTGTACGCCGTGCCGCTCGTCGCACTGAGGCCAGCGCAGTGGGACACGCTCAACACAGACCATCGTAGTGTTGTGCGCCGTCTCTACGGACTTCCGCGCACCTCACCCGTGGGACCCACACTGGCGGAGGCAGGTCAGACGTCCCTCGCGCTGCGCGCGAAGAGCGGTGCGTTGCGGCACGTGTACAGAATGTACAGGACACAGGAGGGACGGCGACTTGCGAACCGGCTGCTCTCGCGGCCTAACTCTGGCATGGGCGCAAGTGCACAGGAGTACGCCACCGTCGTGCGCGACACACCGGACTCCGGCTGGCTTCCCACACCACCTCATCAGGATCGCGGCCTCGCCATCACGACCACGATTCCTGGCATCCGGGCCAAGAGAAGCACCCCTCAGTGTGCCCTACAACAAGAGACAGCGGCCACGATCGAGGAGCACCTCTCGGACCGCGTCCTTGTGTACACTGACGGCTCGGTGACCGCGGCTAGTTCGGCGGCGGCCGCGTGTGTCAGCCCTTCTCTTGGCCTGCAGGGGAAGTGCCGGATTCCCTTCAGCGCGTCCTCAACCACTGCTGAGCTCGCGGCGATCGATCTGGCGGCGGATCTACTCGCCGAGCACCTTCCACCTTCAGCAGCAGTGTTGTGCGACTCGCGCGCCGCACTTCACGCCCTTGCGCGAGGAGAACGCGGCACCCCCCTTGCGCAGCGACTTGCGCGAAAGTTTGCGGTGATTCTGAACAGCGGATGTGATGTTGTGTTCCAGTGGGTGCCTTCGCACGTTGGGATACGCGGCAATGAGGCGGCGGACACCCTCGCCAACGAGGCCCACGACCCCATCACTCCAATCACTGCTTTCGTTCGCGTGAGTGACGTTGCGCAACTGTGTATCGCGCGCCATGTGCGTGCCCTGCACCCTGACTCACGTGTGGCCACAGGGAATCCCCCACGGCCGCTACCGAGGACTGGACTCAGCAGGCGTGCCCGGGCCTTCCTCCTACGACTGCGCACCGACTCTTGTCGCACCGCGGAGCGACTCTTCCGCCTCTCCGGCAACGGGAGTCCATCGTGTGCGCAGTGTCCGGCAGAGGAGACCCTCGAGCACATCCTGCTGCAGTGCCCTGGCTACGACGACCAGCGCCGTCAGCTCCTCGGTGTTTACGGCCGCCTGGGACTGCCACACGTGAGTCTGAACCATCTGCGATTCCCCGGTGGTCATCGATCAAACCTCGGGAAGGCGCTATACGCCCTTCTCGACTTTTTCCATGACTGTGATCTGTATACGCGCCTTTGAGGCCCGTACGGGTGTGGCATAGCTCTCCTGCCTGCTGCACCGAACTCTCCACGCGTCAGCTGGCGCGTCACGTGATGTGTGTTTACATTCATCTTCGCCCCGCCGGCCTGCCTGACGGCTTTCTCCCCTGCCACCAGTTTTCGTTTTTTTTTTCCTCGGCGCGGAGGCATCTCGCGGGTGTTAGCCCGCTCCTAAATTACATCCTCTCCCACTTTTCTCCTCTCCTGTCCTTTCCCTCCCCATTCCCCCCTCCCTGTGCCAGCTCGTTGAGGTGACCTCAGTTAGGAGAGACAGTTACGAGCTGGCACTTTTCTCTTCCACTTTCCATTAATAACCACTTACAAATATCAAAAATAGAAAACAGGCCCTTATACGTAGCTTATCTAGACATAACCGGGGCATATGACAACGTTAATCAGGAAATTTTGTGGGATATATTGAAGGAAGCGGGCATAGGTGACGACTGTATACAGCTTTTGAGGGAAATATACCGAGAAAATACAGTTTGTCTAGAATGGGAAGGAATAAGCAGCAAGGACAGCGTTGACATTAGCAAGGGGCTGAGACAGGGATGTCCTTTGTCCCCGCTGTTATTCATGCTGTACATGGTGAGGATGGAAAAAGGGCTAGAAGGTAGCAACATTGGATTTAATCTGTCACACAAACAGGCAGGCGCGATGGTTGAGCGGAAGCTTCCAGGTCTATTTTATGCTGACGATATTGTCTTATTTGCGGACAGTCAAGATGATATACAGCGGCTGGCAGATATATGCGGAAGGGAAGGCGAGGCTCTAGGACTAGGTTTTAGTGCAACAAAATGTGGATTGATGGTATTCGATGATCACGAAGACCATGCGGTCTTAATTAATACAGGGCCAAGAAATACCGAGGGTAAGCGAGTACAAGTACCTCGGAGTTTGGGTAAATGAGGGGGGATAGATATATGGAGGTACAAGAGAAAGCATCGGTAACAAAGGGAAAGAGGAATGCTGCAATCATGAAGCACAGAGCGTTATGGGGATACAATAGGTACGAGGTGCTTCGAGGGCTGTGGAAGGGTGTGATGGTTCCGGGGCTTACATTTGGGAACTCAGTGGTGTGCATGAAGTCAGAGGTGCAATCAGGAATGGATGTAAATCAAAGGACTGTGGGACGCCTCGCGTTGGGCGCTCACGGGAAGACGACAAATGAGGCTGTAAAGGGTGATATGGGATGGACAGGTTTTGAAGTGAGGGAAGCTGAGAGCAAAATTAGATTTGAAGAGAGGCTGAGGAAAATGAAGGAGAGTAGATGGGCAGGGAAGGTTTTCAGGTATTTGTATAGAAGCGTCGACACGCAGTGGAGAAAAAGAACTAGGAGGCTCACCAGTAAATATACGGCTAGCAGTGTGGGCGACATGGCAACAAGGAGCATTAAGCGAAAAGTCAGAGAGGCGGAGAGGACTTATTGGATGACAGCGATGGAAAAGAAGCCGGCTCTCAGTCACTACCGAAAGGGAAAAAACGAAATAAGGAGGGAGAGGTTTTATGATAATTCAAGGGGAAGCGCTTTACTGTTTGAGGCAAGGTCGGGTTGCCTTAGAACGCGTAGCTATAAAGCGAGATTCTGTAACGAAGAAGAACAATGTACATGCTGTGGGGGGAACTAAGGAAACGATGGAACATGTACTGATTGAATGTGTCGATATCCACCCAGATATACGTGTGAGCACGAGTCTACATGAAGCCTTGGGTTTTAGGGACATCAATGGAAAGCTGAACACGTCCGCGATAGAAATAAGTAAGAGACGGTTAGAGTATTGGTGGCAGAAAAGTAGAGATAAAGGACAAAAATGAAAAATGGGGAAAAATAAGGTCATTCTGCCTTAAGAAACAGAGAGATGGACCGTGAACTTATATTTTTCTTTGCTGTAATAACATAGATTTAATCAATGTAGATAAGGCATCAGGCCAACATAAAAAGAAAGTTTTTTTTCGGCAGAATGACCTTATTTTTCCCCATTCTTCATTTTTGTCCTTTATCTCTACTTTTCTGCCACCAATACTCTAACCGTCTCTTACTTATTTCTATCGCGGACGTGTTCAGCTTTCCATTGTTGTCCCTAAAACCCAAGGCTTCATGTAGACTCGTGCCCACACGTATATCTGGGTGGATATCGCCACATTCAATCAGTACATGTTCCATCGTATCCTTAGTTCCCCCACAGCATGTACATTGTTCTTCTCCGTTGCAGAATCTCGCTTTATAGCTACGCGTTCTAAGGCAACCCGACCTTGCTTCAAACAGTATAGCGCTTCCCCTTGAATTATCAAAAAACCTCTCCCTCCTTATTTCGCTTTTTCCCTTTCGGTAGTCACTGAGAGCCGGCTTCTTTTCCATCGCTGTCATCCAATAAGTCCTCTCCGCCTCTCTGACTTTTCGCTTAATGCTCCTTGTTGCCATGTCGCCCGCACTGCTAGCCGTATATTTACTGGTGAGCCTCCTAGTTTTTTTTCTCCACTGCGTGTCGACACTTTTTCTATACAAATACCTGAAAACCATCCCTGCCCATCTACTCTCCTTCATTTTCCTCAGCCTCTCTTCAAATCTAATTTTGCTCTGAGCTTCCCTCACTTCAAAACCTGTCCATCCCATATCACCCTTTACAGCCTCATTTGTCGTCTTCCCGTGAGCGCCCAACGCGAGGCGTCCCACAGTCCTTTGATTTACATCCATTCCTGATTGCACCTCTGACTTCATGCACACCACTGAGTTCCCAAATGTGAGTCCCGGAACCATCACACCCTTCCACAGCCCTCGAAGCACCTCGTACCTATTGTATCCCCATAACGCTCTGTGCTTCATGATTGCAGCATTCCTCTTTCCCTTTGTTACCGATGCTTTCTCTTGTACCTCCATATATCTATCCCCCCTCATTTACCCAAACTCCGAGGTACTTGTACTCGCTTACCCTCGGTATTTCTTGACCCTGTATTAAGACCGCAGGGTCTTCGTGATCATTGAATACCATCAATCCACATTTTGTTGCACTAAAACCTAGTCCTAGAGCCTCGCCTTCCCTTCCGCATATATCTGCCTGCCGCTGTATATCATCTTGACTGTCCGCAAATAAGACAATATCGTCAGCATAAAATAGACCTGGAAGCTTCCGCTCAACCATCGCGCCTGCCTGTTTGTGTGACAGATTAAATCCAATGTTGCTACCTTCTAGCCCTTTTTCCATCCTCACCATGTACAGCATGAATAACAGCGGGGACAAAGGACATCCCTGTCTCAGCCCCTTGCTAATGTCAACGCTGTCCTTGCTGCTTATTCCTTCCCATTCTACACAAACTGTATTTTCTCGGTATATTTCCCTCAAAAGCTGTATACAGTCACCTGTATACAGTTCCGATCCCAAGTAAGAGCGCCGCGGTGCGGAGAAAAGAGCGGGCCATGCCCACCTTGGGAAATACGCTCTCTCCGTGCGATTGGGAGGGCCCGAGAAAAACCCGCCGCGCGCCCGCCATCTCGGAGGCCATGGCATGACACTAGCACCGATAGAGAACGATTCGTCGGTGAAACAGTTAAAGCACGACCTCCGAGATTGCGCGCCGGCGCGCAATCTCGGAGGTCGTGGTGAAAGCGTCTCAATAGCAGGAACAAACACTGGCCGCGCTAGCATCAGGTAGTCGCCCTAGACGCAGTTATGTGTCACTAGTTATGCTCTTTGCCTTTCGCTTCGTGTTAGCGTGTGACGGCTCGTTGTCGGAGTAGTGCAGCTTCCACATGCACCAACGGTGTTTCGCCGCCGACTACTTCGAGTGCGATATCACCGACTAATAAAACTGCTGCAGTACGCGGTGCAGAAAGGCAATAATGTCGACGGACGAATGTGGTGCCTTGGTGGAGCGAGACGGAGGCCAGCGGGACGCGGAACGTCTGTGCGCGTTCGCAGCTCAAGCTCTGCCTCCCGTGTTGCTGAAGCGCAGTGTGGTAGTGTATGCAGGAGCACAGGCGTAGGTTACCGCATCACTCGGGAGCGCACGCCGTGCCGTTACTCTCCTTATATGACGACGCTTTGAAGAAGTGCACAGCAGTGGCGTAAATCATGGGGGGGGGGTCAGGGGGGTCCTGACCCCCCCTGTGTTAAGGCTGGGGGGGGGGACACCCCATGCAAGTGTCTCCCCTCGAGATTTATCTTCCAAATGTCATATTTGAATTTCTTGACAGTCAAGGACAACGCACCATCCGTAAAACCAACTCTGAAATCTGAAGCACTTTCATTGAACAGAAACTAAGTACTTCTAGCCGGTACACACGATGGGGAATACCTTTATGCGTTAGCACAAAAAGCGCGACAATTTTTATTGCATAATATAAGCCGAATGACGCAGCTGCAAAAATGCTAGTACCTGCCTACGAGTTAGAAACTAACTTCGCCATGCGATGTCGCTTACTAATGGATACTCACTGCTATTGTTTCTGACCAGGCGCCGATGCTGATGCTTGTTTTATAATAATAATAATAATAATAATAATAATAATAATAATAATAATAATAATAATAATAATAATAATAATAATAATAACAATTATTATTATTATTATTATTATAATGTTATTATTATATGTGAATGCATAATTTTAATTTTATATGATTAAAATAAAGCATATATATATATATATATATATATATATATATATATATATATATATATATATATATATATATATATATATATATAAACAAAATGGCCGCCATTGCAAGATGTGTGTCCCCCCCCTTGTGGTCTCTAGGGATTTACACCACTGGTGCACAGTAGCAGGGTTTATTACGTGTTTGTTGATGTCATCTTTGCGCGCGATTTGTGATACGCTGTGTCAGGTATAGGTTAAAAAGTTGAACTACCACAGCGGTTAAAGCATGATCATGGGCGTTAGTCGTCGCGATGGAGATGTGCCACTAGGGGCCGACGTGGGTGCATCCACGTCAAACGGTCCTATAGCTGTAAAACAGCAACAGACATTCTAAGAACTCTCATAATCACTACACAATAAGCACTACTTCTGTGAAGGCACTTTTCACTTTCGTGTTATACCGATTCCTATGACGGAGGGATCAGCCATGTTTTCTTTATTGCTCACTGCCTTCGAACAACGTTTTCTGTGGACATATATTAACGTGACTAACCACATCAGTTATGGAAGCGCGCAGAGAAAGTAGAATAATTAACTTTTAATTAGTGAGGACAGGCAGTCGGGTCAAACGGGTGAGTCGGAGCACTTTCTGCGATAAGCGCCCATTGCCGTTTTGACATTTCGAAAAGCGGACGCTGATAATTTCAGTAGAGTGAAACTCGAAAGAAACGCTGTTTTCGTACTCTTAGTAGGCGTCCAGAATAAGCGTCACATCAACCATCGGTTGGCTCCGCTTCGAGGTTGTGCGGATTGTGTTCGCGATTGTGGCTTGCACTGCGCACACGTATTTACGAAACCAGAGCAGCGCCGCCATCATTGTTGTGAACAATGACGTCATTTTGGTCATCTGCTAGCTGTGCTCGTCCACGCGTAGGTTTTGGTATCGCAGATGAATTTGGTCGAATTTAATTAATCCGCAATGATTACCAGATGCCGCTTTTTCGAAATGTGAAAGCGGCAATGGATTCTTCGCGAGAAGGCCTTCAATTCTCCCTTTTGACCTGACTACCTGGCTCCGTTAAATAAAAAGCTAATTTAATAGTTTAAGTACTGCCGAAACTCGTGTCTCTTAAGATACACAAAAAGGAATTATGAAGGCAGAATGTTCCACTTGCCTTATTTTTGAAAATTTTTGTACGCATTGCTTGAAACACACTGTTTAACCTAGACTATGTGAACAGCATTTCTACGGCCGAAATCCAGATACTTAGCAAGTTACCCAACAGTGCAAAAGACACACGGCAAGTCGTGAAAATCGTCACCATAGCGAATTCAGAGATGTTACGTGAGAAGGAATTGAAAGTTCAGTTTCTTGCTCAGATTCTGAGTTTCGCCGACATGGAACCAACTTCACTAAACCTTTTAAATATAGGAAAGCGGCGCAACACGGGACATAGCCGAGGGAACAAATAGAAGTGGACTTGTGCTTGTCCCCTCGTCCTGTGTTCCGCCGCTTTCCTATATTTAACTGTGTACTATCGGCCAAAGAAGTTTACGGACCACGCGAGCGCGTGGCCAAAAGCCTCTTCGCGACACTTCCGCTACGTCAGCGGCGATCAACAGCACTGCAGCGCCAAAGACGCATCCCTCCCTTAATCTATGGCCTGTCCGTTTTCTGACTGGGTACAAATCATTTTCACCTTTCACTTTCTAACGCGGCGCGCTTTTTGGCAACTGCGTCTTCGTGCTTCTGTCTCGAGGGCATTCTATGAGCATAACTGTTATCAGCCGCTATCTTTATCACAAAATGATACCTAGCCAACGGAACCCCGTTCGAGGCCCGCCGTGGTAGCTTTGATCCTGCTATCAAAATAGAAGTCATACGGTCATAGAGTCACACGGTCATACGGCAGATAAGCGCTTCGCGCGAATACTGCGAACTGACTATGCGCTACGCGGCAGTAGAAAATTGTAAGGCCAGTGAATAACAAGAAGACCCGGCCTAGCACTGTGGTTGACGGTAGATAGCGCACCGCTAGGTGGCGTGGAGAGGCAGTTTGGCACGCGTTCGCGTGGTCCGCAAACTTCTTTGGCCGATAGTACCAACTACCTCAGCAACGAGCGTTATTAGGCCCCTGAACCTTGATGCAAGGAGGGTTCAACAAAAGGGTTACAATGAGTGTTCAACTTAAATTGAGGACGACGCAGCGAGCCATGGAAACTAAAATTATAGGTGTAACCTTAAGGGACAGGAAGAGGGTAGAGTGGGTCAGGGAACAAACGGATGTTAAGGACATCATAGTTGAAATCAAGATGAGGAAATGTACATGGGCCGGGCACGTAGCGCGTAGGCAGGATAACCGCTGGTCATTAAGAGTAACTGGCTGGATTCCAAGAGAAGGCAAACGCGTGAGGGAGAGAGAAAAAATTAGGTGGGCAGATGAGATTAAGAAGTTAGACGGTATGACGCGGCGGCGGAAAGCACAGGACAAGGTTGATTGGCGGAGCATAGGAGAGGCCTTTGCCCTGCAGTCAGGCTGCGCCTACTGTCGTACCTGCTCCTTGTAGACGTTGATGGATCCCACGAAGTTCTGGAAGGTCGACCCGCACCTCATGTGGTGGTTGATGAGCTCCTTTCCGTCACAGTTTCCCGTGGCTGCGTACTCCTGGCGGCTGCTGGTGGAGCAGCTCCAGTTGTAGTCGTTCACGTTCGACCGGATTCTCTGGCGCTCGCGCATCGCCAGGTCAGGCAGCCGTTGGCAGCGGGTGCGATTCAGCGCTTTGCCCACGCACGCCGTGTACTGGTGCAGCCGCTGGCAAGACTGCACGTGGTCACCCTGCGAGATGGAATTTGCATATTCAATAATAATAATAATAATAATAATAATAATAATAATAATAATAATAATAATAATAATAATATCTGGTGTTTTACGTCCCAAAACCATGATATGATTATGAGGCACGCCGTATGTGTAGGGCTCCGGAAATTTTAACACGAAAGTGTTTTACGCCGGGGTCCACCAAGACTTTAGTGACGTATATTTCCTTCACGGATATGACGTGGACAAAATGGACGACATTAGATGGGAAAGAAAGAAACTGTAAAAAATTACACCATCTCCCACAAAGGGAACCATGTGGGGATGCGAAGCAGCGCTAGTGTTCACTTGTGTTTCCACTTGTATGTTTCCGTGTATGTTTGATTTGTGTGTGGAGTTGTGTATCAGCGGTGCTGCTTGTGCTGCTGTCACAGCTTACGTTACCGATGCCGCTACAATCGGCGCCTACGTTGACATCCATAGCGCCGTTGCGAAGGAGAGTGCAACGGAGTGAGCGCGCGTCGCATTATATACGAGCGCACGCCGCATTATATACGAGCGCACAGCTGCACCGGAGAGAGAGAAACTGGAGAGGAGAAACGAAGCGGAGGCAAACGCGTGAGTTGGCGCATGCGCAGTAAGGGTGGTCAGGCCGCAGACCACGGGATTGAACTCCGCTCTAAGCAGCTTCGCATCTAAGATGTTCCCCCGCCGTGAATCGAATGTCCGACTCCTTGGCCCGCGACAGTATGCGCCCAGTGCTCTACCGATTGAGCTATTGAGACAGATGCGAGGCATCGTACAAACGCGCCTCATATCTCTCACACATTCTCTCTCGCAAAGTCCTCTCTGGTGACGATCGGCGCGGTTCCGCCGTCTGTGAGAGGGTATACGAAGAAGTAATGTGGCATGACACTTACTAGCACCGATAGAGAATAATTCTACGATGACGCAGTCAAGGCATGGCGTCCGAGATTGCACGTCGGCTTTCAATCTGGGATGTCATGCTTAAAGCGTCTCGATAGCAGCAAAATACACTGGCCGCGCTAGCATCGAGGAGTCGCCCTAGACGCAGTTATGTTGCGTGTGACGGCTCGTTGTCAGAGTAGTGCGGCTTCCCACATGCACCAACAGCGTTCCGCCGCCAATAGTAAGACTGCTGCTGTCAATAGAATAGAATAATAAGACTGCTGCCGCCAGTAGAATTACTCGCTGCTGTCAGCGCTGCGGAAAGGCAGCGAGGTCGGCGGGCGAATGTCGTGCCTTGGAGGAGCGAGACAGAGGCCAGCGGGACGTGGAACGCCTGCGCGCGTTCGCGGCTTAAGCTATGAACATCTGCCTCCCTTGTTGCTGAAGCGCAGTGTGGTAGTGTATAGACGTCAGACTCTGGAGTTTTGCAGACACGTAGCGCCACCTGTCGGAACAGTTTTGGGTAGTGCGAAGTCCGACTCTCTCGCACAGTTTGCTGCGCAACCAGGTGCAAATAGCGAGTGCGAAACAACGATTGAGCTAAATATTGGGTGTGTTTGTGCCTTGAACACTCCGAAAAAGAGCTACGAATTTCTCTCCGCTAGTCGGACGCGCAACCGAACCGCCATGCTTGCTGGACCTCTCGCCCGAACGACGGCGAAAGCAAGAGCAGACGCAACAGCTCCGCGCGATCCGAAGAAAGGCCTCAACCGACGGTATAATGTTGCGTTGTGAATTGGAGCGGACGTAAAGGACTTCAGTTTTACCGATTTCCGTAGCTGTACGAAGCAGAACGGCGTCAGCGCTGGATACGGGCCGTCGCGAACGTGTTGGGTAAGCGAATTACTCGCGTTCTCCACAGCCACTCGCATGAGACAGTATGATAATGTGGGTCTCCTGTTATTGTTTTGAGTAGTCTTGACGTATAAGCGTGGTAACCTTGACTATGAAGCTCAGCAGATCCTCAGACCGCAGTGCAGTTAAATGCAGACTGGTGAAGCGCGCGATAAACATCGCGCACTCCGCAAACTGGTCGTCACGACACAGCACCGCGCACGTATACGCTTTGAAGGCTCAAAGTTCCGGCTTTAACTAGCAAATACCAACACGTGCGTCGTACAAGTAAATTGCAAAATGTTGGTCGTGAGCACCGTCAGGTTTTTCTTGCCCGTGGTCTCCGCGATTGCCGGAGCTATCTCGGGGGCCACGGTTTTGCCTTTCGTTGTACACCGAGAAAGTGGACACGCACGTATCCACATTTGCAGTAAATACAAACGGAAGACAACCGTCAACAGTACATTCTAGGATGCGTAATAAAACAGTTCAACGCACAGGAAGCGAGAGATGGATGGAGAATGCAACTGCAAAGGCGGAAATCGCCGGGACCCGTGGCCGGGACCATTCGTGCCTGATAAAGCGAGCTTTGTACCACTTATCGTAAGAAACATTGCTCGTGTACGTACTTCATCGCCTCGACATTATGTATATGCCCAAATTTAACGCATTTAGGCGTTGCAGAACGCACGTCGGAGTGCCTCGAACTCGATGTCATGCGATGCTCGCTTGCGCTTGCGAGTTGCAGCACGCAGAAATAACTCAAACATCTTTTGCATTTTACCCGCACGGAGTTCACTCTGATGAGTTTCCTACTTTTCTGAAGCGAGGGTGCATTGACGTAAGAAGCTTTCCAGGTCCTTTATTTTCAGGAAACAGCGCCTCAACACTAACGAGAAATGGGGGTTCTATTAGAACTGTGCACGGGCCGCATTTTCGAGCCCGAGCCCGGCCCGGGCCCGCTGACAGCGTCGAAGGCCTGCCCGAGCCCGACGCTAAAGGGCTGCGAGCCCGCCCGGCCCGGCCTGGCGTGCAAAAACAAAAGTTCGGGGGCGGCCCGGTCCGGCCCGATCTTATGAAGTTTCGCTGCGGATACAATATATCTATTTCCGATAATGTGGCATATTATTCACCATATCAGAGCGAAGCAGAAGCAATCGACACATGACAGTCACTATACACACAAATTAGAAGTAGTGTATATATAACAAGCTATCCAACGATTTGGGCTTAGTGAAGTGCGGCGCTTCTGAATCACATATCCAGCCAGACTAAACTTCCATTCCCTGCTCACTCTGGTAGTATGAATTGCCAATATCTTTTCCGCAAGCTAGCAAGCTTGCAATATTTAGGGTGCTTGTTCTTCCTGGAGTTTAGTACCTCAGATGCAGGACAGGAGGACGATTCTATCGATAGATAATGAAAAAGCTCGTCTTGTGTGAACGGTAAATTATTGCTATTGTCGCTCTACTCATTAAATAATTCTAAGCATAGTGCTTTTCAGAAAGCAGGCTACTTTCCACAATTTTGTACACTCTCTTCCGAAAGCGAAGAAATAATACGTCGTAAGTTCGATTCGGGCTTTGCATCTGGCCCGGCCCACCAGATTAAAAAAAAAGCATAGCCCGAGCCTGGCCCGGGCCCGAGGTGAGAAGACGTCGGCTTACCCGAACCCGGCCCGCGGGCCGGGCCGGGCTCGGGCTTTCGGGCTACCCGGAGCCCGTGCACACCTCTAGGTTCTATAGTGGCCTATGCACATTCGCTTGCGGACGGCTCTCTTTCCACTACCCAATTACGACCTGGGCGGCGATGAGAGCGCTGATGGCTGCGTTTTTCGCAGCGCCGCCTGGGCAGAGTCTGACGTCTATACATGAGCAGAGGCGTAGGTTACCCTATTACTCGGGAGCGCACAGTATGCCGTTTCGCTCCTTGATTTACGACGCTTTGCAGAAGTGCATACCAAGTACCAGTGTTTATTATGTGCTTGTTGATGCCATCTTTGCGCGGGATTCACGATACGCAGTGTCCAGGTATCGGTTAACAACTTGAGCTTCCACAACGGTTAAGTCATGATCATGTGTGTTAGTCGTCGCGATGGAGATGTGCCGCTAGGCGTCAACGTGGGTGCATTCACGTCAAGCAGTGCTATAGCTTCCCAAAACCAACAGACGTGGTACTCTCATAATCACTACCACGTGCGCGCTTTGATCCAGCGGCCGTGTCACTACACACTAAGCACTACTTCTGTGAAGACAGTTTTCACTTTCCTATTACACCGATTCCTATGACAGAGGGATCAGTCATGTTTCTTTACCATCTGGTGTGCGCTGGCATCCCACAGAACGCGGGCCTGTAGCATTTCGCCCAGTGTTGTACGGAACGACGTTCCAGGAACTAGTTCCTTTTGCGAGGAACGAAGGAACGCCACCGTTTCATTCAAGATCGGTGGAACTGTAACGGTAACGCGTTATGTCTACGACGGAACGGCAGGGTGAACGGCGCACCTTCTGAAAACGTCGGCCATCTGACGTGGTCGGTCATCAAGCTCGTGACTATGCTGCATCCTGGTTTTCACTTCAAGGCGCCCGCCGTAGGCGCAGGGAAGCGCGCGACGCCGAGACCGACAGCGTGCGGAGGGACAGTTGATATGCTGCCAAACCTCGAGCTGCTATGCTCGAGGTTTGCCGTTTGTCGTACAAAGAAAATTATCATCATCGTGAACCAGCACACGCTGTCTTCATCCTCTTCCTCTTCTGCTTCGCTCTCAGAACACGTTCACTGATTTGTGCGGCGTGGGATGGAATAACTGCAATGGGCGAGAGAACGAGTAAAGAGAGATTGAAAGAAAGAGATATAGGGAAAGAGAAAAATTCTCGGCGAGGCGAGGCGAGCTTCGAAACCGCCTATCCACGATCCGAAGGCGAGTGTCGTAACCACTCGGCTATCCAGTTTCTTTGTTTTTCTTTCATGGTATTTATTTATCATAGGCATGGCACTTTGAACTGATATGTTCATTCTGCTCGCATCACGGCCCATGGACAAACACATAGCCCTTAAAAATCATCTGTAGGGCGAATATGTCAAGTAACGGCATTTTCCAATGAAACGGCGGTAAGTATGTATCATCGCATCACCAATGCAAATACCATTCTGGCTGACTTTCCATTTGCTCGTATATATCTCTTAGCTAAGTGACCATCCTAATGAAGTGGGATGTTGAGGAAATTACAGGCTATGCGTTTCTCTGCAACATGCGCCCACACTGGCATAACTTTGTACAGTATAGTGTAGCAAGGGGCTGGGAAAGGGTAGTGGGGGGTGAGGAGGAGGAAAAAGAGGGGAGAACGAGTATAAAAAGGGACAGAGAGCGCGAAAGAAAGACAGAGAAAGAAAGAAGGCGAGAGAACTACTAAAGAGAGAGAGAAGGAAAGAGAGTAGAAGACAGAAAGGGAAATACTCAGAAATATGTTGGCCGACTGCGAACAGGAGACTTCACTAAGTTGCAAATGTGTATCGTGGATATTATTTTCTACTCGCACTGGAATATTGAATCAGCACTCATTAAACGCCTACGTATAGTCTCTTTCGATGCGGTTTCCTGTGAAAGGTATTAAATTACATTGGTGCATGGGTGGCGATTTCTATTTGAATATATGAAGCGTAGTATCTTGACCGCACCTTTGAAGACCAATTTGGAAAATTTGGATGTGGGACTTGAAATTGACGAGCACGCAAGCTGCAGTTAGACATGCTCGTAGTATTGCCGGTGGTCTTTAAAACATTCGACTCGGAGCGTTTATTTAGATTCATTTTACCTACGTATAACCTGCTGTCGGTGATGTCCAATTCGTATAACATATGTAGCTTGAGGTGAGCTTTATACGACACTATTTTTACATAAAAATGGTCAAATGTAACGTTAATGTAACGACAAAGTCCAATTTTCAAAATGTAACTGTACCGAGTTCCTTTCGCATTAGAGCACCTTGTAATGGGAACTCGTTCCAATATTGGCCTCGAGGAGTTACGGAGTCGCCCTCTATCGGGCGCGCCTCGATTGCGTGCTAGGCAGGATACCGCCGCACGCTCCCCATAGAATTTGCTGTCGGCGCTCTACAAAACACCTCGCGGAAGCGCTCCAAGACATTTCTGTGCGTACTTTCGAAACGAAATATGTTGTTTACTGTTAAAATAATAATTTTCGACGAAAAGAAAGCACAACATAGTTTACAGTCGCTGTCTCTTTGCAGAAAACGGAGCGCCCGCTTCACGCGGTCACCGCGATGGAGACCCCTGAACCGGCTTCTTCCGTGAAATGTAGCCAGTCGCTGAGTGCAAACTATGTGAAATATTTTGTTAGATTAGACGCCTGTATACCTAAATGGAGCATAACAGAAGCCTCAAGCCAGTGATCGCACGGGTTCGCGGCGACCGACGGAGCTTTTGCATGTATGAGCGTCTGCATGTTCGTACTGATGGTTTCGCTTTCGCTACGAGCGTGTTTTGGCGCTGTGCCGTGAACTTTAGGTCGCAAAATATGAAAATTTGTGAGCACACAAAAACCATTGTTGCGCGGACGCTATCAGAGCAGTTCTTCTTCTTCTTTTTTAAATGCGAATGCATTTCATAGTCGGGCTATGTCAGGCATCCGGCGTTGGCGTTGTGCGGCGTTGGCGTTGTCCGCGGAGGAGGAGGAGGAGGAGGATAGGTTGAAGAGGTGTGCGCGCCGGCAGGTGTTAGATGTGAAGCATCTTATGGCGAAGCTTAATCCGGTGGTGGTGGTGTGCGGCGTGACCACCCTTACTGCGCATGCGCAAACCCTTTCAAAAAGATAAAATTAAAAAAACCTCCTCTTTCCTTCTCTCTCCTCTAGGCATCCCTCCCCGCGGCAACCACACCCTCACTGCGCATGCGCCTCCCCTCCTCTCTCCCCTGCTACGCTCCCCCCCTCTCTCCTCTAGGCATCCACACTCCCACTGCGCATGCGCGTCCCACCTCTCTTCTCCTCTCCTACGCTCCCCCCTCTCTTCTCTAGGCATCTCTGCCCGCAACGTCCACACTCCCACTGCGCATGCGCGCCCCCCCCTCTCTCTCTCCTACGCTCCCCCCCTCTCCCTCTCTCGCCTCGCGACGCCGATACAGGCAGCGTCTGCTAGCGAGTTTCTTGGTTGAAAAAACCGACTGCTCGCGCTGCACAACCGTTCACTGGCCACCCCGTATATATGGCAATGAATCTTGACCTCCAAGGTGGTGCCGGTGAGAGATTTCTCCTGTGCGTTGTTGAACAATAAAAATTCGCAGCGTGCGCGTTAACTAAAAGCGGACTGCGGCGGAGCTCGGCGGAGCTATATATGAAAAAAAAAATTAAAAAAAAAATAAATAAAAAATTTTAAAACAAGAAAAAGCAAAAAAAAAAGGCGCTGCGCCTTGCTCCCGACCGGGCTGCAGAAATCAGGCGCCTTTTCCTTCTTCAAACCACAACCACCATATATAAATGGAGTGAAGCGCGCGCGAAATGCATTCGCATTTCCTCACGATTCCCTTCGGGGAGGTGGGCGCATTTTTTTTATAACAACTACGACTTCGGCGCACCTATGGCAACTTGTGATGTCCCGTCCCTACGATTCAACATTGCTTTTTTTTGTTTTTTGTTTTGTTTTTTCAGTCAAAATTAATGTATGTTTCAATGTCGTTTGACATGTTGCCTCGAACTTCATATAGATCGGTCTTCTAAGCGAGCAATTGCCGCTGCTCTTGTTATTTCAGTGTGTTCGTTTCGTTTGGTGGTCACACAAAGCGTGAGAAAATGCGATGCCTTTTTTAATATGTTGCTTAATTATCGTTCCCTTTGCATTCCACTGAACTTGCCGCGCTCTGCCATCAACAAATTCATAGACCAAAGCTTCACCACTTCGAGATTGCTGATAGAAGGAGAAGTGGTCTACGACGCCATGTAGAAGCATACAACGCCAAGGAAACGAATGAATATACAGTGACGTTCGCCGCACTTTTTCTGCAAACATCGATGTGAACAAGGACCGACGTGAACTTGAAATAGCGGTGAAAGAAAGAGAAGTTATTGCAGCAACCTGCAGCTGCAAAGCAGGGTAACAACAACACGTAAAGAGTGAAATGCAAAATTTTAATGCCCAGCATTATTTGGCGAGTTGCCCAGCAATTAGCGAAGTATGTCGAGTCTAACGCCAACAGCGCGGCATCTTTTCCACATAAATAAATAAGGCTCCAAAAAATGTATGGGTTGGGATAGGCCCAACTTGAGTTTGGGAATGACACAAGTAAATTTGGGCTTTTTAGCACGTAGCGTTTGCGTCATGAGAATGCACGATTGACTGAAAGAATGTTATTGCCAACATAAGTGCAGCACACATCAGCCGCAGCATTTGACTCGCTCGTTATGTACTTCTACCAGCAAACGTCGCGTATAGGTTATGAAGGCGAAAGCCTTCGATGCCTCATCAAAAGCGAAGATTGACCGTTGGCATCCCGCCTCGTCGGCACGAGTAATGCAAAAAAAATCACCATCACGTGATGAAGTCACCATATGTCGTCATCATGACGTCACAGATTGCACAAATTTGTGAAGACGTCATGACGTCGCCATGACGCCATATAACGTGATGTCACATGATGACGTGTTCACACGACATGGTCGCTTTGCACAGCCTCCATGATCGGTGGGCCGATCACGGAGGCAATGCAAAACCTTGTTAGGTGCACAAAGTTTTTTGGAGCGGGGCGGGGCAAATCAATACATTGACAAGGAGAAGAAGGTGGCTTTCGCCTCCGGTCATCTTAGGGGAATGCACAAGGAACCTTGCGAGTTTTTAAATCCAACCAGTAGCGTAGCCAGAATTTTTTTTCGGGGGGGGTTCAACCATACTTTATGTATGTTCGTGCGTGCGTTTGTATGTGTG
This sequence comes from Rhipicephalus appendiculatus, assembly GCA_030522465.1. Taxonomy (NCBI): domain Eukaryota; kingdom Metazoa; phylum Arthropoda; class Arachnida; order Ixodida; family Ixodidae; genus Rhipicephalus; species Rhipicephalus appendiculatus. The sequence continues at coordinate 745,542 of JALIZH010019320.1, forward strand.
CGTGCATATATACGCAAGCAAAACTGAAAAATTTCGGGGGGGGGGGGGGGTTGAACCCCCCCCAACCCCCCCTCTTGGCTACGCCACTGAATCCAACGTATCTAAACAATCACTCAAGTATCTGCAGCCCATATTGTCGACGCTGGGCATGGGGCCGACGATCAAGAGGTCGCACAGGAACTTTCTGAGATGGTATCGCAGGATGCAAAAGGCAGCGCCTTTTCCATACTGCGGTAGATAAGCACCATTAGCCGGCGGGAAGCGCGGGCGGACGATCGTCGCAGTGCGCACTTTCTGCTACTCAACATCACAGCCCCGACGCAGCAGCGAAAGTCGTCGTCGCGGAAGTGCTTGTTGTACACATGACTCGTAGCCGATCGCTGCTTGCCGGTTCTTAGCACCACAACGCACTGTTCACGCAGTTTCTTGACCTGTATACGGTCACCGGTGCAGGCTTATACCACTTCGTTGCGTACACAGCAAACGGGTTTGAGCCTTTTTGGGAATTTTGGGCCCGGCTCTCAACTTGCATCCTAAAGGTACTACGCAAAACCCCCCTACCAAAGGAGGTTTTAGGGGGGTACGCAGGGCAAGATGGCGGTGCCTGTTGAAGCGACAGCCGTCCACTTCGAATCTTTCTAGCCGTCGGCCTGCATCATTAAACTCATTCATTCCCAAATAATGCTGGTATTTGATTTAGATTTGAGTAATGAGGCTTCGTTAAGCGTATACTGCCGATAAAGCAGCTCCGTTTTCGAGATACACAGTCGATTTGCGGTGCAGAAGGCTTAACACGGTTTGTTTACAAAGTAAACGGAGTCAAAAGAGGGAATTAAGGAGGTAACTTTGGTGTTTTTATTTAACTCATTTCGAGGGCTTGAACGGAGTTCATTGGAAGTTTTTCTGCTTCTTTTGAGAGCTTTTAAAACGCCCCTTTATACGCGGCCCGAGAGAGGGCGAGAAAAAAAAAAGGTATCTCAGGCACTATACTAGCGTTTTAGAGACATTTCTTGCAACTATTCATAGCTAGGACATACTAGAAAATGGACATTGATGTATTCATGCACATACATAACATATGCATACAAGCACGCACGACACAGGAATCGAACTCGCGACCACACGCACTGAAAGCAAACATCATATCCATTACACCACAGCGCCACCACTAGCTCGCGCAGTTTTTCACGGGGGTATATATCTACGAAGCGGCTACTAACCCGTCGGCGACACCTCAAACTTTTGTTCTCGTAGCATCGGCATGTGTTAGCGCTTTCGCAAGGCCAGTACATAAACTCAGGCGCGTCACGAAGGCCAAGGTAAACACCTTCAGCTTCGAACTATTCGGTTCGTCGTGTCGTGCCGCTAGAAAAATTGTAAACGTGTGCCCGCTTGAGTACTTCGACACTGTTTCACTCTCCCGAAATTCGTGGATACCAGCGTGTCCTCAGATGGCCGAACATATGTGCACTCCATGGGCGTATGATGTGGAGCTATTTTCGTTGTTTCTGCCGCGAGCTGCACGCGTCCCATGGCAGCGGCGTGTTCTGAGCTGTATGACCGCCTGTGTTTCCATTGATGGGGTGTGTGCCTCCCGCCGCACGGAAGCCCTCAGAGACGAGGACGAAACACTGAGCAACACATCTTTATCATTTCAAAACACTGTCAGCGGCCCCTAAGCGCGAGCCGCGAGCGTGCCTGTGTCCATCGTTCTCGTCATCCACTGGCGCGCTCACCGCTACGACTCCCATAGCATATAAAAGTTACTCACGCAGATGCCCACAAGCGTGCGCAGGGTGCCTCTTCAGGTGGAAGGGGGGGGGGGGAAGGGGACGAGGGCTCGTCGCTGCGCCCACCCTCCCTATTAAGTCAATGCACTGGGCAGACTCTCCCCCCCCCCCCCCCTCCCCGTGTGCACGTCTATGCAGATGCCTGAGTTACAAGGACATTGTAACGCGCCTACACTAAGTGCATTTATTGCGCGCGTACTCTCACGAGCCCAACGGAGGTGCAGCAGCGCCTTCAGATTAGCTGAACGATAATCCACATCCAGAATTAGCACTTATTCGCAACTCGCACTTTCGCGGGGCACACAGTGACTCTCTAACTCAAATTCAGTATTTAGTCGCTTTCACACTCGGAGACAACCTACAATCTTACTACTGTAATGAAGAAGAGAGAACAAAGAGACAACGCCCTCGCCTACAATCTTACTACCTACAATCTTACTACAACGACTACCTACAATCTTACTAATTAACGTTCATTGTTAAACATCACACAAATGCATTAAAGCAAATGCGTAAGCATGCCCCAATGTCAAGTACAACCACCACAAATTAGCGGTGACAGGTCTCCCGTTAAATAAAAAAGTTAATGCACATGTACTTCGCCCTTGTGAAAGTCCATGTGTATGTGGCACTCCTCTTGCACAGATGATGTAGCAAGAATAAAAAAATGTAGTATTGCCGTCTTCTTCAACGAAACAGCTGTCATAAGAATGATAAGAAAAACAGTGTTCGCAATATTTTATTGGAATCAAAACAGTAACAGTTCTCAAGTCAGTGTAAGCATATGTATATTTCCATCTTCCTGCACAGAACCTACACCCAATACAAAACACTAAGAACGTATACAGTACACCCCAAGCACTATACATAATCCACAACAGTAAAGCAACATGAAAGTAGTGTGGCAAATCTCATCATAATGCACACTGACATGTGCACTTCACAGTGCTAGTATGTAAACACAATCCAGAGAAATGGGATCTACAAGGAACTTGGTGTCAGCCTGCACATGAAGGCAACTAAGTTAGTACAATAAGGCTAGCATTACTTTTAAGAAATATGCAACCATGCAGGGAGGCATGTTGTAGATTTTAATTGAATTAGTTTGCCCTATGGCATCAAAACATGTCACACATCATCATACAGTTCTGTTTTCTGCAGAAAAGTCCGAAATAGACCTGTGGTGTTGATTGTAGATCCACTTACCACAATTTGTAAAGGCGTTCAGCCATGCCAGCAAAATGACAACATTGCATTCATGTATGGCTGCACATACTTACTCACAAATATCTGAAAATTAACGCAGTGTTCTAGAAATATACTTGGGAACTTGTCGCCATTATCACACAACTGCAGTATACCAATACTTCTATTATACATAATTACTACAGCTATGTTTACAATATTCCCAAGCCAGCCACTGTCATCTGCAACCTAAAAAGTTCTTCATCTTTAATTCCTCACTTCATGGCATGTGCATAATTACCACATTGAAAGTTAATACCACTACCATGGCTGCAAAGTCAACTTGAAATTAGGCAATCACATGCCTAAAATTAAAAATTTCCTACAAGTAGTGGCTCGTGGCTTGGCATATTGGATGTGGTTGAATAGAATTTGACCACGAATCTATAGAGCCTGTAAAGCAGTCAGGAATTGAGTTCATAGTTAAAGTGTGAAAACAAAACAGCAACACACATAGAAATAGAAATGAAGGGAACAGGACAACACAGTATTAGCAACTGAAATTTAACACGTGTATGGCGTTTTTAGTCACGTTCAAACTCATTCTGTGAGTGCATGGTTCTTTATTTTTGTAATTTTTTCGCACTAAGTGTGTATATCTTTCTGTGGTTTGCATTACACTTCAGGTCCTCGTCAGTGTAGAGTAAGGCACAGGGGAGTGTTCCCAAAATACAGTGTCTTGTGCACAAACAAGTGGGTGAGCAAGTCTTGCAGCTTTGCCAGAAATGTCTTCCTGAAAATAATAGAAGTCCATTAAGCTTTCCATATCCAGAAATATGAATGTCTTGGCAAAGACTCACACTTGACTATACTATTGCAGACCTTTAAACAGAACACAAAACAAATGCAATAGTGAGATGCTGCTAAGTAGTTTCTTGTGAACTTTTCACTTAAAGTACAGAGGGCAAAAAGTACACAACTGCAATGAAATGCGAAACAGCACCGGAAGTGTACTTTTGTCCTGTGTACCATCATTCAAGTAGTTTTAGCTGTCAGTGAAGTTAGCATTGTAGTGTAAAGGGGTGCAAATTTTAGTATGATTAACCTTGGAGTTAAACGCATTTCAATGGAGGCGTAACGGCTTGAGGCCCACGTACTTAGCTTTAGGTGCGTGTTAAAGAGCCCCAGGCGGTCTAACTTTCCGAAGTCCTCCACTCAGGCGTCTCTCATAATCGCATGGTGGTTTTGGGACGTTACGCACCAACAGTTATCACTTACAACACATGGAACACTAGCTTCTTCATCAACCACAGCTGTTCTGTTTAGGACTGAAGATTGGGCGACTTGGTATTGATTCGGCAAAATTAAACAGTGCACTTGTAATGACGACAATAGAAGACGTGGACAAAGTACCAGCCTGTTTACCTTGTCAGAAATTGTGTCAACAGTCAGAATACTGTGTGCTGATCATAAACACTATGGCAACAAAAAGTAAAACAAAATAACCAGAGGGAGGGAACAAGGTGATTCAACAACGAGGTTCAACAGATTCAACTGACTTATATCAATGTGATTAAATTAGCCTTGCACAAGTGACACATCTCCTAAATTCCATAAATATGCACATGTAACCTTGGCAAGTTCTAGTGCTGATATGTGACTAATGAAGTGACCATTCCATAAAATGCATGTGCTTCAGCAAACACACTGTAACTAAGCACATGTCTTACACATCATATGGCCATCATAATCTGTCATTAACATGATTTATTCTTTCTAGCTAAATGTATACAAGCTCATGATGTCAATGCGCCTTGATATGCAATTTAACTTTTTGTGTAGGAGACGGACAAAGTGCCCAAGGCAAAATTGTCGTCAAAAAGTATTCTTACTTGCTCATAATCTGCGCATGACAACAGAATAAATAGAAAACAAATCTGGCCTTAATGCACGTTTTACCACATGACAGCGTGATAACAGCTGTCTTTTTTTTGTTGTTGCTTCAGTGTATACTCCCTGGAAGCACTGCTTCATTCATGCTTTATCGCAAGCAAGGAAATTATGTCGTACAAACATTCAGTTTTAAGGCGTACTCGCTTGAATTGCCTGGCCACGCCAAGCGGTCAGCCAATTCGAAACACGTATCAGACATCGTTGTTATGTGAGCTTAATGGCCTTTCTTTTTTCGCTTTTCATTGCACTTTTGACGCGACGCAATATGCAGAACAGCACCTACTGCTGCCCAAGCGACAAGGTCGCGCAAACAGAGGAAACATAAGTATTACGTACCATTTGTGTTCCTGAATGTGCCGCGAACGCGGCGCGCCCATCAGCTGCTGCTCGCTTGAACCACCGGGCCATTGCCACACCATTGCACACGCAGTGCATGTTGCACTGTCGTCAAACCACAGATTTCACGTCCCGCGACGAGAACACAGTAAGGCTGCCGGCATGAAATGTGCACACATGATCGACGCATAGCAGGGTAGTTGAAAGGCGTCCTTCACAAAACCGACGTTATCCCATGACGGCTTCGCTTCGCTATCACTCACGCACGCCGCTGGGGCCAGCCTGCGGTACTATCCGCTGTCATTTCGGAACTTCTCGCGGCGTTCCTTTCTTTTTGCTTTCTTTTTTCCCCTCCGCGCGCGCATGCGTGCGATGGTTCCTCTCTTATCGCCGCCGTTCGAAGGTTAAGGGCATTTTTTTTCGCTTCGTCCCTTTCAGAGCAGCCGCTTGAGGAAAGTCGCGTTTTAAATGCGAAGCATTTCTTAGCGAACTTCGGCGAGTTTGAGCGTATCTGACTATCTATCTATCTATCTATCTATCTATCTATCTAGCCGCCTACGACTTTGTGCTCTCCTGGCCGTATCGTTAATGGGATTTATACCAAATTTGGTATGGCATAACATGACCGTATGACGAACATAAATGGCTGGTCATATCATGAAAATCATGACTAAATTGTCATGAAAAGTATGATTTACATGCCACGCTCATGGGGCGTTCGCGGCCGTTTCGTTAGCTTGATATACACCAAATTTGGGATTGAGTGACGTGACTGTATGACGAACATAAATGGCAGATGGTAATATGCAAATAAGGACGTGCATGTCATGAACAACATGATTTGATTTACATGCCACGGTCATGGCGAGCTCGCGGCCGTTTCGTTAGCTTGAGATACACCAAATTTGGTATTGAGTGACATGACTGTATCAGGAACATAAATGACAAGTGGCAATATGGAAATCATGACATGTCATGAGCGACATGACTTGCATGCCACGCTCATGGCGCACTCGCGGCCGTTTCGTTAGCTTGAGATACACCAAATTTGGTATTGAGTGACATGACTGTATGACGAACATAAATGACAAGTGGTAATATGGAAATCATGACTTGTCATGTGCGTCATGACTTGCATGCCACGCTCATGGCGTGCTCGCGGCCGTTTCGTTAGCTTGAGATACACCAAATTTGGTATTGAGTGACATGACTGTATGACGAACATAAATGACAAGTGGTAATATCGAAATCATGACTTGTCATGAGGGACATGACTTGCATGCCACGCTCATGGCGTGCTCGCGGCCGTTTCGTTAGCTTGAGATACACCAAATTTGGTATTGAGTGACATGACTGTATGAGGAACATAAATGACAAGTGGCAATATGGAAATCATGACATGTCATTAGCGACATGACTTGCACGCCACGCTCATGGCACGCTCGCGGCCATTTCGTTAGCTTGATATTCACCAAATTTGGGATTGAGTGACGTCACTGTATGACGAACATAAATGACAAGTGGCAATATGGAAATCATGACATGTCATGAGGCACATGACTTGCATGCCACGCTCATGGCGTGCTCGCGGCCGTTTCGTTAGCTTGATATACACCAAATTTGGGATTGAGTGACGTCACTGTATGACGAACATAAATGACAAGTAGCAATATGGAAATCATGACATGTCATGAGGAACATGACTTGCATGCCACGCGCTCATGGCGTGCTCGCGGCCGTTTCGTTAGCTTGATATACACCAAACTTGGTATTGAGTCACGTGACTGTATGACGAACATAAATGACAAGTGGTAATATGGAAATCATGACTTGTCATGTGCGTCATGACTTGCTTGCCACGCTCATGGCGTGCTCGCGGCCGTTTCGTTAGCTTGAGATACACCAAATTTGGTATTGAGTGATATGACTGTATCACGAACATAAATGACAGGTCCTAACATGTAAAACATGACATGCAAATTATGTAAAGCATGATTTGCTCCTTCCTGGCTGCTTCGCATTACATCGATTCCCACAGTGCGTGGGATCTGCCGGCTTTTTTCTTTCGTTTCTCTTGTTCTTTTTTTTTTTTGCGCCGGGATTTTTGAACACCGGATCTTATTCCGTGCGTTGAGGCACGCCGCCTCTGCCCAATTCGTCATCCAAAAGGGTATACTGACTGTGCATGCTGTGCCGATAGGCCACATCGAGGGTGTACACGCTCCTACTTTTAGTTTAACTTCGATTTGATGGTAAAACAACATAAGCGAAGTTATTCTGTGGTCGAAATGCCTCGTGAACCCGAGCCCAGTGGTAGTGTGCATTCCGTACAACAATGTGCATCAGTCGACGAGACGAAGAAATCGTTGATTAGCACGTTCATGAATTTATTTAGCACTTTGAGAAACACTTCTTTCGCCCGCGCCGTTGCAAACATGCGCGCCAGCACTGAAGGATACAGCTTCGGATAAAATAAAGGGAAGATATGCCCGATAAAGCGAAATAGGAGTTTTCTGTCCTTGAACTCCATTTGACAAAATGGCGTCAGATCGTGAATTAACCTCCTTTCTTCCACCTTTTATCCCCATAATTTCTCAAGGAAGTAAAATTGAGGACGCAGAACTTTATTACACCGATCTTAATACTCCCTAAGGGAGTACGGTCCCAAATGAAGGTAGTATTAAGCCCTTAAAACGCCCAATTCGGCTAGTTTGCGTTTACAGTGTACGTCCGGCCCTACGGGACCGAGCAGAGCATATTCATCGCTTTCGGAGGCAGCCACTCCTGTTACAATAGGTTCAGTTGGGTTCAAAATGCGAGAAAACCTCCGTATTCGTACTGACCGCAGCGCAGGTGAAGCTTGAAACTAATTTACAAAGCACGCGGCAGCGCTCCGCAAGCAGCCGACGCGGCCGCCGAGACCGCGTGATCCTGCCAAGCACGTCACGCCGACGGTGGCGCCGGCGTTTCCAGTGGTGGCCCTCGAGGCCAATTGGGAAGGAACGAGGAACGAGCTGTCGTTCCTGTGGTAAAGGAACGTGTGCAACACTGATTTCGCCTCCATCGAAATGCGACCGCCGCGGCCGGTATGGAACCCGCGACCTTCGGGTTAGCAACCGAGCACCATAACCGCTACACCACCGCGGCAGATGGCATTTGCTTATTTAACCACCGAAAAGGACATCTCGAGCTCCTCGTTGACCCTTTTGGTCGTCAACGTGACAAAAAACCACTATTGGACGCGGGACCCACCATTGGAAAAGCCGGCGCCACCGTCGTCGTAACGTACAGGGAAAATCACGTGGTTGAAGCGGTATCGTCGTCTGTTTCGCGAGCGCCGGAGCGCGCTGAAACCAAACCTTCTGAATACAAGCTGCGCTGTAATTCTGAGGGAGCTTTTCGCGCTTCGGATGTGCGCGCCACAAGCCACGGAAATGCTGAATAATGCAGTCGCTCTCTCCGAAGGCGTCTTATATGGAATAATAATAATTGTTGGGGTTTAACGTCCCATAACCACGATATGATGATTATGAGAGACACCGTAGTGGAGGGCTCCGGAAACCACCTGGGGTTCTTTAACGTGCACCTAAATCTAAGTACACGAAGCATTTCCACCTCCATCGTAAATGCGACCGCCGGGATTCGATCCCGCGACATGCGGCTCAGCGGTCGAGCGCCATAATCACTAGTCTTGTATGGAAGGCGCGTGCTCGGTGCTGCAGTGCAGCACGTACGCAACGGGGCCTGCTGTCAGCTTCAACACGTGCCCCCCAGCCTAGGAAGCTGCGTGGAGCTCCGATTGCGAAACTATGAACTGGTAAACAGCCAGCGCCTACAACCATAGGTCGGCAAAACTTGTGGAGCTCACTCAGACTTACTCATGAAATATATATTGCGCTTGTTGTATAATAACTGTTCCATCCAGCGGCCGCAGCAAAATTGATTATACTATGATGTAGTAGTGTCTATAGCTCTTCTTGCTTGTATTGTACCTATTCTATTACGTGTACTTCTGCATTGTACCTTTTGTGCGTACTGTACCTAGGGTCTGTCCTCGACCGCGAATGCACTTTTTTTTTTCTCGTTTTTCATATCTTGTAACGCAACCACCCTGTAACGGCCATCGGCCAACATTATTGATAAATAAATAAAAAATAAATAAATATACGTAAGCACTTTCCTACTGCACAAATTCCGAAGTACAATGCAAAATATGATGGAATACAAAAAATACTATATATATAGGACAACAATGACATGCACAGAAATTGTAAATAAATGAATAAATAAATAAATAAAAACTAATGCCTGAACCACCATTTTCGCAATCTTCACGATGAAGGCACTTCCCTAATTTCACGTGCACTGCATTTTTCAATGATTATTTTTGCCTGAAGTAATTTATTTAATAACAAAGGAACAGTAAAACGCAACATTTGTCGCTCAAAATTTGCTCTACAGAATGGAATGTTCCAGTGTTGTGGACGAGTTGGGTACGGAGTAGCATGTGTTTCCAGTACGAAGATATCTGAGAAGACACGATTGTTATGAAGAAGAGATTGCTTATATCTTATTGCTAAAGAATACTCGTATAGCTCATGCATGGGGTCCTTTTGCACTGCTCTCGTTGGAGAACTAGCTGATCGAACGCTGCTATGTGATATTTATTCATTTTCGCGTTGCAGAAAACCACACGCTTCGCCTGTGTCGCCTCGTAGACTGCTTCTCCTCACAACAGCTGTCGTGAAGTCTGCGGCTTTAAGAGCTCCTAAACCACCCAGAGGTCGAAGAGTGGCTGTGGTGTTGCGTTTGTGCACGAGTGTACGACTAACACGCGGCAGCGAGACTTTGTCGAAATGGTACCGGAGCTACATATGATTGAAATGCGGCCCTCGCTCGTTTCGCTCTTTTCTTTGTTTGCTACGCTCCGTTCGCTGGCTGGTATTTACTCCTGGCCGAGTGTTTCTCGTTGCCGTGCGAGGAGGAACAAGCAGGAAGTGCACATGCCTGCTGGCAGATATGCTGCTCACATGTCCACATTCTAATGGTGATATGACCACCAAGTTGGGTATATTGAAAGGCACGAAAAGGACAACACCATTGTCTTTTTTTTTTTTTTTTGTGCTCCCACGGTGCGTAGCTCTGCCGCGTTTGGCACTGTTGGTCGTGACGGCACTCTAAACTCGGTGCGCGTTTACTTGAAATTTTGAAAAAAATATATCGGAGGTGGTTTAGGCCTGGCCCTTTAAGCTTTCGTCTATGAGCGCGTTCATGCTATCGATATCGGCAAGTTCACTGGAATGGAAAGGGAGCCGTCTGAATCATGTTAAAAGAGAATGCACGGCATCCTCTTTTAACACGGCATCCCGTTTGTCTTTGCCCCGCCCAGTGAAAATATTCTATTAGGAGAAATACCTTAGGGGGAAATTGCGCGTTGAGGAGACCAATAGAGTTCGAGGCCCCTTGATAAATAACGATAATTATAACAAACAAAAATTGATGTTCCTGACGGCGCACACAAGTCGTCGAAGGCGCAAATTTACCTAAAGCTTAACATAATTATTTTCGAAAAGTTTTGATAGCACTCACGCCAGAACTGTTGTCTAGTTAAATGTTCATACGCTGCGGCCGCGCGATATCTGAACTGAGGCTTCATTCAGGTATGTTCAATTGAGTTACACACACAGCCCACAGTAATAGCTTATGTCACACAGTTCGCCCTCAGACATTATGCCTGCCTTTCACGCTAAAAGCCTGTTGGGGATACGCCATCGCAGCGATCGCGGGTGGTGTTTGCTCACTGTGGGTACTTTGTGAACAGGTAGCGTCTATAAACAATGCTATGCTTTCTTTATTTCGTACAACGTTACGGTAACGACCTTCTTCGCTTCTAAAGTACTTACGGAAATATCCAACAAGCCCTCCGCGTGGTGTTTCTGTATAGCACCGACAGCCGAACCTTTCAGGAGCGCGCCCGCGTTATTCTACCTAGCAGGCAAGCGAGGCGCGCCCGACAGAAGGCGACTGCGTAACTACTCTCCCCCCTCCCCCCCCCTCGATGCAGCCTGGGTGCACTGTTAACGCGATAGCGTTAGGGAGCTCGTTTCGCGGAAATTCCGGCGTCGGTGTCGTTGGTTGTGAGCGACAAATCATCATCTTGTCCGTGACCGTAAAGTCGAGACAGGTGCAAATAAATAATAAAAATTTACGAGTCCGAGTGAGGATCGAACCCAGGCCATCTGCGTGGCAAGCAGGTGTTCTACCATACAGCCAAGCCTCTGCTTGGAAATACAGTGAAAATAACTTCCTCTGCTTGGAAATGCAGTGAAAATAACTTCCATGCTTCGCAAGCGACCTTTATATATGCGTCGCAATATAACATGTTGTATCCCATTTATATTGCGTGGTACAAGCGTACATTGCCAGCGGGCGTCAGTACATGTGACTATCATAACGATTTCGTAGTTTAAAGCCGGCCACCACTGCTCGTATTCCCTTAACACCACGTAGTGGGTGCATAGCAAGTATGCACTAAATGGTTGAAGTGCGCACTCGGGGCAGGATATCGCTATCGCGTTCAACTCTTAAAGTCGAAGATTAGGGGTCCCGAATTTTTTTTCTTCTGTTTTTGTTCGTCCCTTATTATGCAGCCTTTGGCACTTCTCACAATAGCGCCCTCTCTTTCCCTTCCCTTCTTTGAGCACATAAGTTCTTCTGCATTTTTTAGTCTCCAAGAGGCAGAGTGAGCAAAGCTTTCGTGTTATATGGTGTGATAACACGGACACAAGAGAGAGGTCAAGACACCACAAACGACTTCGCTCTTGTGTCCGTGTTTGCACGCCCTGTCTCTTCTTTAACATGAATACCTACCAACTATCTCAGGTGTCTGTCATTCTGAGCAAAACGTTTATAAACACGCTGCTAAGGGAAGCAGCTGGTGCCCTGACAAAGACAAGTCGAAACGTTGGCTGCAGCCACATTCGATGCATGTATTGCTATAGCTTCTGGGCAAGTTGCTTCGTACTTGATCCGCAACAAAGGAGCGCTAAAGAAACGGGAACGCCAGCAAGAGACGCACAGGACAAGCTTTCAAATTGAAGCCCCTGTGTCGCTTGTTTGCGTCCTCGTTTCTTTGGCGTTCGTTCGTTCACCATCGAACATGCATTACCTTCACACACGAGCGCAGTAATCATTGTCAAAGTTTTATCACATATATTTTAGGCATTCTGCGGCGACTTGGATAAGCCCCTGTACAGCAACCTCGTCTCCGTTATTCGTTGAAGCATTGAAAACATCGCCAACAAAGTGGCCCTGTGTCCTTGAAGTGCACTCGTCCCGTGCTCCTCCGCCACCCCATGTTCGCACGCTCTTTCGGCTCACCTTTGTGTAGAGCCGCATGATCTCGTCCAGGTTTCGCTCGCACATGGAGCGCAGCTCTAGGTATGCGTCTTCGCGGCATCGCGGCTGCGCGGCCATCTGTGCCGCCCTGCGGCCGCCTTCCCTGGCGGAGCGAGCGCGCACCGCTAGTGCGCTGCCCACCGGGATGTCGTCCACATCCGCTCGTTCCGGCGCCGCGCCGTAGTAGTCGTCCGGCCTGTAGAGGCCACCACTCTCGGCCGCCGCCTGACGGAGAACGGCCGCCGCGAAGGCGATGAGCAGCCCGAGGGGCGCCCGCGCCGCCATTCCAGCGCCGGCCTTCTTCTTCCTCTTGACCGCTCTGCGATGGCCCATACGGGGGGATGATGATGCTCCTGGGATGATCGGATTGGCAAAGTAATGAGACCGACTCTGTCTTGGTGTCGATGATTACTGTTCAGGCTTGGATGAGGTAGACTCGTTTGCCCCTCGTCCTTTGGAGGCTACCCACCCCGGGTGATTGGCCAAAAATAAGACGGCCATTTACAGAAAGGACAGGAGAGAGGAGGGTAAAGTGGAAATCGCCTAAACAAAAATACACATCATTTATGGCGTTTTTTTTTTTTCAAATTGACGTGATATTTGCTGTTACTTTCAATAAATCGGCAATTCTGCAAAGAATCTTTGAGGAAGAGAATTACTTTAAAGGAGCACTGACACAAAAATTTTGCACCTTGTTTTTTTTTTTTTTTTTTTTTTTTTTTTTTTTTTTTTTTTTTTTTTTTGTTGCTATAGGTAGCTTACGACCCACTTATCCCGGCTGGAAACCTCGTTTGCGCGATTGCGCGACGGTTAGTTATTTACAGACGTTTTTAGAGCGCCCAGTCGCAGTTTCGGTTTCAAAGAGCACCGAGCTAGTCAGGAGCAGTTCCGGTGGCAAGATAAACGCAGCTGGCCACGTGACCACGCAGAAGTGTGACGTAGGCGGCGCCCGCTCTCGCGCGCGCCGCCTACGTCAGGCACGGAGGAAGAAATCGCAGGTAGCGCAAGGGCACAACCAACAACCAGCCAACACAAAATTGTGACGTAGTTTGTTTACATTGCTACCGCGTTGATGTCGGCGTCGCGAGGGGCTCGCATCTCGCTCAGTCGTGCGGCATGCACTTTGAAATTGATTTTAAATATGTTCTAGGCTATATTTGCCCTTGATATTTCGTTGTCTATGTCTCCACATACATCTATTTCACTCATTATCTCACCTTCGAAATTTTGTGTCAGTGCTCCTTTAAAGGTGTGTTTCCAACACTATTTATGAGATACCCCTTTCGTGCGGTCGGTCTTACATAGGCCAAACCGGCCGATGTTTCAATGAGCGAGCTCAGGTACACAACAGATCTTTGCGTACCGGCAGGGGCAGCAATCTCGCATTACATTGTGAGAGGTGTGATAGTAAGAGCTGTTCGCCTCATCTGAATAAGACGAAATTCTTATTGAAGGCCCATTCCAGAACCGAAAGAGAAATCGTTGAGGCGTATTTTATCGCAAAACGGGGAGATAGCTGCGTAAGCTCTCCCTCGCTATCGCTATCAAGAGAAGAAATTCACTTCTTAGACGGACACATCAGGTCGCTGCCCTGTACGTGATGCGCGCGCATTCTTGTTCCTGATTTCATCTGTATCATCGCGATTGTTCCTTGTTCCCGTTATTGTGAAGAAACTATAAAATCACCTGCTTTCCGCAAATATAGTCAGTCGGAAGTTCTGCGCGTGCGTGCGTGCGTGCGCGCGCGCACGCACACGCACGCACACACGTGTGTGTGTGTGTGTGTGTGTGTGTGTGTGTGTGTGTGTGTGTGTGTGTGTGTGTGTTCCCCTTTCCGTCCCGTCTTCTTCGCGCAGTTTAAACCTTTACATACCATGAACCGACTAGCCCAACAACATGCCTTGCTTAAGAGAATTAGTGCCCACGCTGAGTCACGAAGTACACGACCAATTAGGTGTCCCGATGCAAGGACCCTGAAAGTGAGGATAATTTCAGATCGTAGTGATGTATTACGGCAGCGCGGTAACGAATACAGTTGTGAGTACAGCGCACGTCCTCTTTTCATCTTGCCCTTTGTATTCGTTACCGCGCTGCCGTAATACATCAGTATGAACCCAAACCAACTCGCTCACCTAGCCAATATTCTATAATTTTGAGAGTTGCGAATGCTAGAAGGAATTAAATCCCGGTGCTCAAATCCCAACAACGTGCTTTTTGGTCGACCTTGATTCCTTTCAATTAATGTCGTTATAATTACACAACAGTTCATAACGCAGTTATAGAAACAACCAATGATGTCCCCATGCCTTCCTTTACTGTCGGTTTTATTGGTTGCGTCCAATAAAGAAACGAGGTAAGCGTACCGATATGCGCTTCTTGGTTCATCATAAACTTGCTTGTAGCATAGCGCGGAAACAAACAAGGGCATAGAAGAAGTACAGGACGAATACAGGCGCTAGTTTCAGACGCTAGCCCCTCGAGCCATTCTTTCGTACGGTAGACTTCTTAATGGTTTATAGAAAAATAGGATAGGTTAATCATCACGTTACTGAGAGGCATAGCATAAAAAGGTCCACATAAATCGGCGGTATGTAGAATTGTGAATTCGTAATTTACTGAAATAATTTACGAACCCAAGGATATCAGCACCCCTGTCAATTGTCCGAGAGGTAGCTCCGGAGGTTGCGTCGTTTGCGTGACATTGCAAGTACACGTTGTCGTTATGGAATCTCTCGGTTGATGCAGCGCACACGAGACGACGTATACCAACTCGCTCAAGCTTCCATTCTGATGGAATCACATCAAAGCGCTTGAAAATATCTCAGTAGGTTCTGAACGCAGCTCAGACGCGTCTTCGACAGAGTCCGTTCGTGTTAAAATGTCGTCAACATGTACGGAATTCTGCAGCATATTTAGGAGCGAAGCTCCTTAGGCCCGCACCCTGCCGTCGCCGCCGTCGAAGCTCCACACCGCATCACCGCTCGCACCCCTCTCCCACCTGTCTCCCTCTCCCTCTTTCTTGGTCTCTGCCCTCTCCCCTCAAACCGGCGAACGCGCGAAACCATCGCTTCGCCCTGTCGTCCGCGCAGTGGTTGGTCCGTTGCCTGCGCTGGCTCGCGCTGCGCTGCGCGCGCCGCACACTCACTCGCTCAGTCGTTCCCGCCACCGAGCTAGGGTGACTAACCGAGCGCAGCAGACGCTGCCCACACCCGCTCTCAACCCTACCGCCGTCATGAAAGCTAGCAGCGAGATCTGGCGCATAGTCGTTTGCGTCCCATTTCTAAGGAGCTTCGCTCATCGCTTGTATTAGTACTCGGAACAACTGCTAGTTTTTGTAGTCCCGGGCCATGCAAACGACGTTTGGTGAAGATGATGACTTATGGTCATCGCCAGAAGAAAGGGACTACAGGTCGTGCCGAATGGTACTCTGGGCAGACGAGTGATGCTAGAACGTTAGGCAACGTCTGTCGTGGACTGGGCGCAACCTCAAGTAGCGCAAGGCGTCTCGGTGTGTGCTGGTGATGCACGCTTGCAAAAAGGCTTTTTGGATGTCTGCTACTAAACCAATGCGATGTTTCCTGAAGCGCAAAGGTTTATCTCAGAGAGCCCTGGCTGCTGAAGAAATACAAGCCGGTGAACTATGTGGGATAGAAAAGGTTGGAAGATCAGCCTTTTCTCAGGAAATTGAGTGCATTTCTAAAATATTTCAGTAGTTCCATTACTAAGCAACTACATCACACCCGCTAAACCAACATCCACCAGACGTCATCATGGGCTGAACATGTTTCCTTTTCCTTTTCAGGCCCGTAGCCAGGGGGGGGGGGGGAGCTAGCCCCCCCCCCCCCCGAAATTCGGATGGAAGGGGGGCGTTTTACGGAGAAAAAAAAATAATAAAAATGGGTGTTTTTCAAGGATTTCAGCAAGTGCCCCCCCCCCCTCCCCGAAAAAATTCCTGGCTACGGGCCTGCTTTTTAATCACCCAACAGATGCGTATAAATACAGTTTTGTGCACACTACTGACGTTATGGAAGGCTTTACCCGGCTATGTTAGATCTTCACTACTTGATGAATTTGTTTTGTACGTTACTCACCGTTGATCTTCACGATTTGTGTTGTATTGAATTTTTTGTATTCTGCCTCCACTCCTGCGATTACCCTTCAATGCTGCACTATGTTGAGACTAACAAATAAACGAATAAATAAATTCAAGGTACTCCATACTCCGAGACATGACCTTCTTCCTCAACGAAGGAGTTCTTCATGTCACAGGGCGTCTACAATTCAGCAAGAAACCTTTTGAAGAAAAACGTGCAATCGTCTTACCAAGGGGCAACCACTGCTGCGAGCTTCTCGTAGTGAAGCACCATCACCAACTCCTTCATGCAGGATTTCTGGATACACTCTTATAAATAAGGGAATGATTCTGGGTAATACCAGGGCGACAGCTAACCAAGAAAGACATCAGAGGATGCATAGTGTGCTTACGGTTCTATGCTAGACATGTGTTTGAAATAACTGCGCCGTTGCCACATGAGTGACTGCTTCGGAACCTTTTAAAGTAACAGTACTAGATTTCGCCGGTTCCCTATATTTTAAACGTTTAGATTGCTACGCCAAAATGTGTATTTGCCTGTGCAAGTGCGCCGTGGTTAGAGCTGATCTTCTCGAATTAGTCGAAGATATGACCGCCGCAAGCTTTCTCAATGCTGTCCGACGCAAAGCAAATTTTTGGGCTATAGTTGGTGGTCCATTATGTGACACCAGCGCAAGAAAATACAACGGACAAGGAAGAACCACAGACGAGCGCGGACGCTTCGTCTCGTGGCTTCGGTCATACTTTCAGCAACGCTTGAGCCTTCAAGAAAAGCAAGAGAGAGCTCTCGGAACTGTGGAAATCATTGAGATACGACGAAGTTTGTAGGTATATCGCTACCATCGTATAAAAGGAAAATTGATCGCCGATCATGAACTATGGGGGGGGGGGGGGGGGGGGTTACAAGAGACTTGTCAAGTCTATCAAGCTGGCGTTAAAGATCTGTTATGGAAAAGGATCTCTTACGGAGAAACAGCTACAAACTACCGTAAATGGAGTAGAAGCTGTCATCAACTCACGGCCAATCACATGCGTTTATCACAACTATCCATATCTGAAACCAATCTCTCCGGCTCGCTTTCTCCTTAGAAGGCGAATATGCGCACTTCTCGACCGCTGATATCGCATTTTATAGTCGCCATATGCTGCCTGTGTGGCAAGAACGAGCCGAAATTTGAAGAATTTTCTGAAAGCGCTGGTCTAAAGAATACCCCTCGGAGTTGTTTTCAACTCCACTTCCACTTTCCAAGTCAGCCACCTTGTCGGACATAGTAGTAGTAGTAGTAGTAGTAGTAGTAATAATAATAATAATAATAATAATAATAATAATAATAATAATAATAATAATAATAATAATAATAAGAAGAAGAAGAAGAAGAAGAAGAAGAAGAATATCTGGAGTTTTACGTGCCAAAGCCACGTTATGATTATTAGGAACGCTGTAGCGGAGCGGAAGTTTTGACCGTCTGGTGTTCTTTAACGTGCACTGACATTGCACATTGCACGGTTTTCGCGCGTGGTCCTTTCCTCCACTTCACAGCGATTGTTTCAACACTTGAGGAGGGAACAAATATTGGCCGCGTATCTGCGTGCTTCGCTGCAAATGTCGTCGAAAGACGATAGCCTTCTGCCGGCCGTACTACATGAGTGCTGGTCTCATCCGCGGCCACCCGTGATGCTGTTCTCGTACCATTTCCGTTCTGGCATGATAAATGTCCGTGCCAGGTGCGCATCGACTCATGATCTTTTGCTAGCCGCTGGGCTCGTTGCTCAGACGTTTCCTGGGCACGCTTGAGACGACGGGCGTCGGCACGCCAGCGTTTCTCCGCTGCAATTGGGCCGTCGGTCTTTTCCCTGCGTTGTCTGGGCATGTCTTGTAGAGTGGCTTGTATTTCATCAAGCGGCCATTTATGTTTTGCCTTTCCTGAGACAGTGCCTCCACTATGTTGAATCGGCCGCATCTGGCTGGCATTTATAAAATAGAGGAGGCGCTGCGTGAGATATGGACGCCATCTGGCAATGGCGTCGAGAAACATGAGCTTGTGCCAGGGCCACTGCCAGGTGGCAGCACCATATCGTCGGCAGAGGGCCTTTTCGTGCATAGCGTCGCATTTTCAGCGCAGCCAAAGAAACACTAGGGTCTTTAGAATTACGTATCTATGTATTTTCTAGTACAGGAACACACCACCTAATACTTACGTATTGATGTCGCGCCTCAGATATTCGTAATATTTGCTTTTTGATCGACAATGTTCACAAGTATGAACTCAGCTACCAGTTCAAGATGGCTGGGCGTTCAGAAAGTGCTTAAACTTTGGCCGGGGGGACGGACGGACGGACGGACAGACAGACAGACAAACTGAGAGACCAAAATTTCTGCGTTCAAGTATCCCAAAGCTATCGTCTTTAAAAAAGGTGCTGAGGTTTTGCCCTCTCGGATAGGCGAAAAAAGTTTGCCGTTCTCGGTGTCGCACCGCTTGATGAAGGTAGCCGGTCATTATGACATAAATGCTGTCTTCCGTGCTGGCAAAAAGCTAGGAAGCGTGTGCGCGAGCGTTGACAAAAGGGTGCAGAAGGGGCGGGTCGCTTCCAGCGGTGGATTCTGCTCTATAAAGCACTCTAAGCGTTTCACCGACTGTGCCAGTGGAGTGGTGTACTCCATCCCTTTGTCATGCGATGCTACGTACATCGGGCAGACGGGACGATGCCTCAAGGTCCATCTAAGAGATCACGCTAGCTCTCTGAAAGGTACACCATCCATGCACCTGTCCCTCCATTGCCGGCAGTGCGGTTGTGCAGCCGAGCCAAACAAAACCGCTGTAGTGATGAGGCACAAGGACCAGCGCACGCGTGAAATCGCAGAAGCGTTTGAAATTATAAAAGCGAAAGACAGGTGCGTGATCCGGCTTTAAATCACTCTCACTGATGCTGAGGTTTCATATCTACGGCATACGTTATTAGATGCTTGGTCGGGGCTGATAAGGTTTTGTCAGTGCCTTCCTTTCTGTTTTTATATGCCAAGTTTTTTTTCATTAAACTTTCAACTGTTAGACAGCTCTTGTGTCGTGTACTTTCTTGTTTTTTCGCGTCCTTTTTTGCGCTGACCGTTATGAGCATGTTCCAGCTAGCCCAATTTGCTACATTGCTACTTTACTTCGGTCCTCTACCATTCCGCCTCCATCGAAATGCGACTGCCGCCGCCTGGATCGAACGTGCGACCTTCGGGTCAGTAGCCGAGCACCATAACCGCTACACCACCGCGGCGGACTGACCGAAAAACGAACGAAAAGCGGTGTCATTCTTTTTCAAGATTCCAGCTATAGCTCCGACCGCTATGGAACATCATTCGAATAGAGGAGCTCCATAGAGGAAGCGATGGAAAGATCCTGTACCCTGAGACTACCAAGTGCAACTACCGTCAAACGGGTCGTGCAACATCCAGTAGGACCAAACTTTTTGTGAACTTCTGCGCCCGGGTCAGTTTCTCGACGAAGAGGAGGCCGAAGATCTCGAGCGCAATAGCAACAATCCGCGGAGTCAGATTTATGTTAGACAGGGCGTGCAAACAAGAGAGAAGTCAAGGCCCCAAATATCGACTATACGCAGCAAAAGGGAGAGTTGGGCTAGTTGGTTGGGGTTCATAGTGAACAGCGCAAAAAACACGACACAAAGAAGTGAACAACACGAGCGCTGCACAACACAGCGCTCGTGTTGTGCAGTCTCTTCTTTGTGTCGTGTTTTTTGCGCTGTTCACTATGTATCCACTATACCCAAAAAGGCACTGGAAAGGAAGGTAGACACAAAAACTTATCTGCGCATGCCTAGCAAAGCGGCGAGCCTATCAATCAGGCTCGCGTGGTGGTCTACGGGAGAGATAACTGTTCAGACAGGTTTATCAACCCCTTTTTCTACGCGTCTGGAGGCTCAATTTTCTTCAGTGTGTATATTTTTTCTACTTCTTGCTCCTTTTATTTTTCTTTCTCTTTGTTTCCTTTTTTTCTCTCTCTCTCTATTTCTCCCTTCCTCTTTCTTTCTTTTTCTGTCTATGTATCTCTTCCTTTCTGTGGTTCTCTCTCTTGCGTTCTGTTTTTGTTCCCTTTATTTCTCTATTTCTTTCTATGCTGTGCTTCTCGCCTCTTCCTATCCCTCACTTCCCTTTCCCACCTCCTTGGTATATACTGTACTATACAAGGCTGTGTTATGCTTTGCTAGCGTGACTTTGTAGTTGCACTGCAATTCCCTTGTATTTTGGCTAGTATGTGAATAGTCGTGTTATGCAAGGCAATAAAGAAAGAAAAAATAAAAAGCATGGATAGCCGAGTGTTTACGATGCTCGCCTTCGGATCGATGGTATGCGGGTTCAAATCCCGCCTCGTCATGAAATTTTTGTCTTTCTCTATATTTGTCTTTCTTTCTGCCTCTGTACTCGCTCTCTCACCTTCGGATAACGCGCCCGATGCTCTACCAATTGAGCTACGGCGGCGGTCGACCTCTCGTCCAATTTATCAGTATTTATGTGCATGCAAACCCCACACTCCCAGGTTTGCATGCACATAAACACCCGACAAAGTGGACGAGAGGATGACGGCCGCCGTAGCTAAATTGGTAGAGCATCAGACGTGCTATCCGAATGTTGCAGGTTCGGTCTCTGCCGGGGGCAACTTGTCCTGTCGTCCACTTTACTTGCTGCACATTTATATCGTAAAATGTGCAATACAGTTAAAACAATGCAAATAACGTCAGATATACCGTCCTTGGCGTTCATAAACGAAATGTCCTTTATGTATGAAAGTCTATGAAAAGACATTTCAACAAAAGTACAGTGAAAAAAAAAATGGCAAAAGATTTCGAAACAAAGCGCGTTTATCGTGAAGTGTATTTCCTTGAGCGTATTTTTATTACGAAAATACTAACATATTAATGCCGCGGGGTCTTACGTTGTAAATACGCGGTTTGATTATGGCGCGTACAGTAGTGGAGGGCTCCGGAAAGTTCAACCACCTGTGGTTCAGTAACGCGCACTGACATCGCATAGCATATTCATTGAAACCAATGTTAGCTTTCTCCTTAGCTGCAAGCTTACATGCTATAAATAGAGGTATGAAAATGGTAGAGATTAAACCCAAGGCGAAAGGAGTTCAGGACAGAAAAAAACCTCGCATTTCCACGAAGTGAATCATGACGAATGGGCGAAGCACTGGAGATCGTTCTTACCGTAAATCACCCGTGACATTGCCCACTCGCGCATGTAAATGAGTGACAACGCGTGTGTACAGTATATACAATGTGTTTTTGCCGTTGAGCCGCCGCTTCCTGCGTCCTCAACTGCGGGGTAGCAGCTTGTTGTCGGCGTTGCCGTTTTGCCTTTCGCAGGCGAGAGAGCGTTAACGATCGTTTTCATCCATGGCAGAAAGAGAATGTGTGGTCTGGAACGCGCTTAATGTTCACCGTCATCAGTGTCATCGTCATCGTCATGGCGTACAATGTTTACCTCGCTTGTGCTGTGCCGTGATGGCAAGGTCATCTTACGAACGATGCTTGCTTCGCATCTAAAAAAGCATTCAGGATGTGTGTCGCGTCTTTATCATTCTGACCAAGCGTGAACCAACTAGCCCAACGACATGCTTACGCTGAAAGATTTTTCGAGCTTGCAGCACAAATATGTGATGTTCTTCATTCATCGTCATCATTGCTCCCACTTCTCTCCAGTTTGCGTCAGCCGACTCCATTTTATTCCTGCCAGTTTATTTTGTCGCTCCATCTAACTCACTAGCCTCCTTCCTCAGATTTTTTGCCATTTCTTTGGTACCTAGGGTCCAGGCTGTAGCTCTAACTGACCACCGGCTGTCTGTCCTGCAGTAGCCGGCCAAAGTTCCTTTCGTTCACCTATCAACTAGCACATCAGCCTCCTTGTTGTTTTACCTGTTCTGATGTCTTCGACTCCTTTAACATTACGCCTACCATTTCAAGTTCCTTTAAGTTTCTCTCGAGTTTTTCATCCTCCAAGTTTCATGCATATATGTTGCGACTGGCAGTACGCAAAATTCCATGGCTTTTTACCTTTCATTATTTCACAGTTGCTATTCCGAAACAAAAAAAAAATCACGTCACTTTTCACTGTCTCTGTTCATTAGCACTGCTAACTTTGTTCTGATTGGAAACGTTGTGAAGATCGGCAATCAATGGAGGGATTCCCGAAGCCGCGTCATTGTGCGATGACATCGCAACGCAGTGGTTCTACCACGGCACCTTTACCGTAGCGGTTAGAGATGGCCGCACGTTCGATTGCTCGAACGTTTCGATGAGGCGTCACCGCAAACGGCTCACACTTTGGTGCCAATGTTAAATCAATACTTGTAACGTAATAATAAACTGGACCGACTGCAATGTGCCACTTGTGTGTGAAACTTGAGCTGAAATCGGGAACAAACAGTCGCCTATAGCTGGCGCCGATATTTATGTAACTAATTCATTGGTTTTGTCATGCTAAACAAGTTTTCTTGCAGCCGGCAAGAGCATCTCCTTCTACTTCTCTCTTCGGCGCTTTCATTGGAGCGTCGCCATGTACTCCAACATGGCAGCGGGTTTCGGGGCGCTGGACATCGTGTGCTCGGGCCTCTTTATCGGCTTCTGCAGCCGCGTGCTCAAGCTGCCTGACTTGGTGATGGCCATGGCTGGCATCCTCTCCATGACAGCTTTTCTCGTCATCAAGGGCTTCTCGCATGAGCCGTGGATGTTCTACATGGGTAAGCGGTGATGCTTATTCCTTATTTACGTTTGGGCATAAAGTGTGGAAGAAAGGGAAGGAAGAAAAGCAATACGAGTTTGTCGAAATTCTTTCACGCGTCGCTTTAACGGGACCCTGAAACGGCTTTTTGAAATACTGTCAGCGTTTAGCCTACAGCATCATCAAAGCATTCGCGACACACCGTGCACCGAGGCAGCTGCGGGCAATTATATCTGTGCCCTTCTCACCCTTGCCTTGCCCGTTCAACACACACCCAACTCGACGGGTTAAACTTCGTCGAGTACGCCCAGCGGCTCGCCCAGCGCCTGCCCTCTGGCAACAGAGACGAAGCACGTGGAGTGGTTTCCTATTCATACATGTGAATAGGTATTGATATATATGTGTATATATGTGTGTAAATATATATGCTCTGGTAATCTGTTTTTATGTACTGTGATATGGACTTCAATAAAATTTCGGTTGGGCCTAGTTGGTGCATAGCATTTCAGGTGAAAACTTAAGCGCAAACAAGACGGACCACAAAGGATAGAAGAGACAAGCACTTGCGCTTCTATCCTTTGTGGTCCGTCTTGTTTGCGCTTAAGCTTTCACCTTAAAAACTGATATGAACCGACCACTAGCCAATGTAGGCTAACGGTCCAGATAGTTTGTAATCATGTCGTATGATTTGTCAATAAAATTGAGATTGATTGATTGATTGATTGATTGATTGATTGATTGATTGATTGATTGATTGAAAAACATCTGCTCCGGCAGGTGCCGCCACACTACCAGCCGTTCTAACTGTATTTTCCTGTAAGGCGACTGTCTGTAAAGGCATGCAGACCAAAAAAAAGTATTTGAGAACGATCACCGATAAGCGTAAACTCGGGCAATGTTGCTATGTCGTCAGCGGCGAAGTTGCAACCGCAGACGCGTGGATCCCGGCGTCGACCGGATAGCGAGAGCATAGGCGTGCGCATGAGGGGAGGGGCGCAAAGTCTGCCTCATATTTTCACTTAATAGGGTGGGGGGGCGGGGCTAAGATGAACCTTCGCCCCCTTGAAGGGGAACCCTGCGCACGCCTATGAGCGAGAGCCCGACGCTCACTGCAGCGACTCCGCTAGCCAGATGGTTCACAAACCTTGCACGATGTCGCAGCTTTGCCAGTCACCAATAGGTAGATTTGTAGCACACAACACAACTAGGGAAATGCATTGTGTTCGAGAAAAGAAGCCTCGAGATAAACACTGTTGCTCAGCTCCCGTCAACACGGAGCGCGCTGTAACACAGGGAGGAGACTCTGGCTGCACAAAGGAGGTTCAATGACGTAGACTGGTCATACCCAATCAGATAGGTCGCTGGTGCTACGTAACATGGAACAATGCGACGTAGAAAGGGTACGAGATGTTGGAAACTCAGCGATCTGTAGTGATCCACGTGTTTAAGGTCTTCTAATAAACTACACAGTTGACGCCAATCGGTATTCAAGTTATTCTTTCAACTTGCCCTGCCGGCTCAATCTGTTTATACAAAATCGTCAAAACTGTTTCCCTTTAAGTCCAACTACGGCGCTGACCCGGGATCAGTGGATCTCAGCGGAATTTTCTTGGTACGCGCTAGAGCCCTGCACGGGCTCGGGCCTGACCGAAAACCCGAGCCCGGCCCGGCGCATGGGCCGGGCCGGGCCGGGTAAAGTAGTTTTCACGGCGGGCCCGGGCCGGGCTCAGGCCTTAAGCTCCGGGCTTAGGGCAGGGCCCGGATTTGAGGTGGCGGGCTCGGGTCGGGCCGGGCTTGGACTTTTCACAGTTGTTAAAGGGACACTAGAGTGAAACAATGAATACGTTTAGATTGATAAAGTCTACTATGAGAACTCTATAATGTCTTTAATTGCACCATGAGAAGTTTATTAATACACGATAAAATAAAGGTCGTAGTTCCGCTTTTAAACTTCGCACCGAAATCTCCACGCGTTATGGCACTGATATGTCCTACTTTGGAGGCATTGGCTCAACGGAATTTCCTGAAAATAGGTATGTTAAATCTATGGCCCCCTGAAAGGTCAATGCACTTCATTTTTACGGATTTGTAACTATGTGGGCCCTAGTAGATGCCGTCAAGATCTATGGCATCACGGCGTTTGGTGCGCGAATTTCAAAGTGGCGTCGCCATCAGCATTTTCGTTTTGCAAATTTTCTCGATCACCAATAGTCTTGTCGCGGTGAACATGGTGATTATGGAATTGAGAAAGAGTAATGTTCTGAAATAGAAAAATTGTGTGTCACTATAGTGTCTCTTGTTTCACATACGTCGCGCATGCATATACGTATGTTCCACATATTGTATCTCCAAAAACGCTTTTTTATGTGGGGCAAGCTATTTGGAGAAGTTTTTTGAGGGACACGTACTGAACTTCCTTTGCTTCTTACATATGGATACGAGGCTTTTTGGTAGACTAGGCGCTTATATATTCTAACTATTCTTCGGTTTATTAATTGCATTCGTTATTATCCTGAATTTTATTTTGTACTGGCAGTAATAAATGCAACGCGATAAAGTTATCTAATAAATTGACATCTATAACTGATCATCGAAGTAGCAGTCACAGAACTGGAAAGCAGGGCAACTTGCTTGAAAGTTCCCGCAGTCCCCTAAACGAAAAGGTATGCACGTAGTCTCGTTACGTAGAATCGCTCTATAAAGACACGTTCTTTTTGCGAGCTCCGTCACGGCTCCCACTGGTCATGTGACGCTACTTGAACAGGCGCAGCCTGCTTTGTGTGGCCACATTTTTAACGTCCGAGTTTTCGTCGTATTCCGCCATATGGTGCGAGAGCTACACGATACTGCCGCAACAGCGTTAGAATGTGCAGGAATAGCATAGGTCGATTAAACAAGGTGTTGGGCATAATACATTCCCTTGACGATATATCTGGATTGAAAAAAAAGACAATTACGAATTCCATACTGGGTGATGTTCCCTTACCTCGAACCATATGCATACAATGGGTAAGCGTCGAGAAGCTTATTCACACCTTTATTATCAAACTGTAACCAAACCCGAAAACAGATCAAAATTTCTTCGTCCAACTCCTGCCACTCCTACCCGCGTAGTCCAATCGACACCTTCAACCGGTACAACATCGTTAGCACAGCATATATATTGTAATATGAAAAAAATAGCATGGTACAAACCACTGCTGAAACCTACAAGGAAAAACCCTCAGAGAGGACAAACACCAAGTTCTTGTTTAGATCGAGGGACATGACCGAAAGGGAGATCGTCGAAGTGTGTCACATCATAAAAACTGGCGAAAAATGTATTAGCACGCCGTCTCTTTCATATCGCCAGAAGAAGTTGCTTTCCTGGAGAGTGCCCTCTAAAAGCGGCTTTTCGTGCAAAAGTAAGGTGAGCGCCAGATGTGCGGAGGGGTATTAGTGTTTTACTTGATTGCTTTTAATTTTGTCACCCTCACCTTTACTCCTGTTAATTGTTGTATTTCATTGTGCCATACTTCTAGGTTTTCATGTGCTTTATTTAAACATTTGTTGAGCGTTAAATCTTTTGTTTTCACCAAGCGATGTTACGTCATCATCATTTCCCCTTTGTTCAGGCGATTTGTTATGTCACAACCACCTTTTTGTTTGCTCGTTTTTTGGTTTTCGATTTTTGTTTTGTTTTTTCTTTCGTTTTTGATTGCTTTCTCACATGCGCAAAGCTCAGCGAGATTGGTGCTACGTGTTTCCGATCTGTGTTTGGCCGCTATCTTAGGCTACACTCTTATTCAGCAATGAGAGTAATTTTGTCGGCACATGCGAGATTGAAAAGATTGGTCACGTGTACAGGTTCCTGCTTGGAATATCTATTCCTTGCTTTCCAGAAAATAAACAGTTGGCAGTCTGCGCTGGTGGTGTTCTCACGGACACCACCGACATTGAGAGTGCAGCTAACTCCAGCTTCGATCTTCTAGTTTTGCCTGGTTTTGCGTTATTTTCCATCATTCTCACGAAGACGTCTGCGTCCTCAAGGAGATTTTGCCCTTACCGGGCCCCGTCTGAGAAGACGCGACAGGAAGAAGTGTCCGAATCCGGGACTTCGGCCATGGCCCAGCCATGCAAGCGACCAGCCGAGACATCTGGTCCAGAGAGAGAAACAACTTTATTAACGGCACAGTGAGGTCGTCGAACTTAGTTTGCCGGTGGTTCGAATGGTGGTGGCCAGTAGCTCGCCACGACCTTTTCGGCCCAGTTAATAACTGCTGTCTGAGTATGCTGTTCATTTGAAGACAGGAGTGACTCCCACGCCTCTAGGGAGGAAGCTGGCAGTATTGCCTTTGGAATTGGGTTCCCCTCGCATTCCCAAAGAATGTGATTTTGGGTAGCCTTCCGGCAGCCGCAATGTCGGCAGTGTGGGTGAATTTCGTCCGGGTAAATTTTAGACAACCGATGGGGGGCTGGGAAAAGAATCTGTTTGAATTTGCCTCCAGATCGTAGCCTGTTCCCTTGTGAGGTCTGCATGCGGGGCCGCGTATGTCTTGCGGTTCTCTCTATAATATGCTGTAATTTCATTGTATGGGGTGATTCCATCCTGCGGGAAGTCCAGGGTTGAGGGGGTCCACCTCCCGGTTGATTAAACCTCGGGCTACACGGTGGGCCGCCTCATTCCCCGGATTCCCCGCGTGGACGGGCATCTTAGTACGGCATTTGCTATTTTTAAGGATGTTGGCCGCGATCGGTCCAACACAGCCCATCATGAAGTTCGTGAGCGCCCTCTTAGAGTCACTCAAGATGTAATTAGTTGCGTGGACTGAGGTGGCCAGCGCGATTGCGGCTTCTTCGGCCTCTAAGGCGGAAGTGGTTTTTACGGTGGCTGCAGTAATAGGTTCCCCGTGGCCGGTCACCGCGCATATGGTGTAACGGTCTCTCGCCTGTCGAGCAGCGTCGACATAAACTACGTTTTGGCGATCCTGAAAGGTTTGTGCGAGTTTTCCTGCCCTCGCCTTTCTTCTTTCGTCATGTATTCCTGCCAGCATATTTTTGGGCAAGGGCTTAATCGTAAGGTGTGCACGAGTTTCCGCTGGTAAGAAAACCCTATTGTGGAGTGTGTAACTAGTGCGTCGGCGGAGGCGGCTGAGTATCTGCAAGCCTGCCTTGGTGCGTGAAAGCCTTTCTTCTTGGGCTGTTAGGTGTCCTTCGATTAATTCCTCCACTGTGTTGTGGATGCCCAAACGCAGTAGTTTTTCTGTGCTTGCGTACCTGGGAAGGCCCAGAGCACACTTATATGTTTGTCTAATGAGGGAGTTTAGTTTTTCCACATCCCCCCTTTCTTAGGTGGTAGTAAGGGAACGAGTACGTGACTCTACTGATGACAAAGGCATGGATTAATTTGCATAAGTCTGGTTCCTTCATTCCTTGGTTTTTAGTGGCCACTCTCCTTAGAAGTCCTGTTGTTTGTTGCATGGCGACCTGTAGTTTGTTCAATGCTTCCGTATTATGAGTATTATGCTGGATGAGCATTCCTAAAACCCTTATTGTACGAACAATAGGGACAATGCTTCCATTTACTGTGATATCTATCGTGGAGGGCACTCCAGTGTAGGGGCCATCTTTCTTGTTCCTGCTTGTGATTACTAAGAGCTCGGATTTTTTGGGGGGAACAGCTAAGGCCTATTTTCTGTACGTATTCCTGAACAGTGTCAGCTGCTCTTTGCAGTGCATCGCAAATTTGCCCATCTGAGCCTGTGCAGGTCCAAATGGTAATATCATCAGCATACAGTGAGTGCCTAATGTGCGGGATCTGATTTAAGAGCTCAGGAAGGCCACGCAGGGTAATATTAAAAAGGAATGGGGATAACACTGCTCCTTGTGGAGTACCTCGTGTTCCCAGGGTGATTTTGTCGCTTTTGACGTCGCCAAGACTTAGCTCGGCCGTGCGTTCATGCAGGAAAGTTCTGATATAATTGTAAGTGCGACTGCCGACGTTCATTTGGGCCAAGTTGTCAAGTATTGCGGCATGGGACACATTGTCAAATGCTTTAGTGATATCCAGGCCCAGGATGGTCCTGGTAGCCGCTATGTGCCTCGGATTTAATATGTCATTTTGAAGTTGGAGCATTATATCCTGTGTGGATAGCTGCTGACGAAATCCCACCATCGTGGGGGGGTAGCAGGTCATTAGACTCCGCATAAGCTGTGAGTCGGCTTAGAATTACGTGCTCCATCATCTTCCCCAGGCAGGAGGTAAGGGAAATAGGCCGAAGATTTTCCAGGTTTAGTGTCTTGCCC
The DNA here is from genome assembly GCA_030522465.1 of Rhipicephalus appendiculatus. Taxonomy (NCBI): domain Eukaryota; kingdom Metazoa; phylum Arthropoda; class Arachnida; order Ixodida; family Ixodidae; genus Rhipicephalus; species Rhipicephalus appendiculatus. The sequence continues at coordinate 775,309 of JALIZH010019320.1, forward strand.
GGCTTAGGAATAAAAATTACTCGAGCATGTTTCCAACTGGGAGGTAGTGTCCCAGACGCCCAGTGTTTGTTCATAAGATCAGTAATTGCTGTAATAGACCTATCGTCTAAGTTACGGAGTATTTTGTTAGAAATCTGATCGTCTCCGGAGGCGGCCGTTGTACGAATGCTATTCAAAACGGCACGTATTTCCTCCTCGGTGATATCTTGATCTAGCTCATGGTTAGTATTTCCAGAGTATTCGGATATTCGTGAGGAGTCTACATTTAGGTTTAGGTAGCGAGTTGTCAGCTCTTGCACTAATTCCTGGTTGGTGCCCGGATATTTATAAATAAGCTGATGCATTTTATTGCGCGACGCGCTTTTAGTCTGCTCAGGATCCAATAAGTGCCTGAGGAGCTGCCAGGAGTTTTTTTTTGCCTAGCTGACCATTGAGCCTGTCACATAACTGATGCCATTGCGTTTGACTCAGTTTCATGGAATACGCCTCGATATCCCTGTCGATTTGTGCTAATCGGCGTTTCAAGTTTCGATTATGTTTTTGATGAAGCCATCGGCGCTGTAAGCTGGCTTGTGCTTCCCACAGGTGCACAAGCTTCGAGTCCGGGACGGGGCCGTCACGCTCCATTGGGGTTTCACAAGTAGCCCTCTTAGCATCACTAGTGAGATCGGCAGTCCACTCATCGAGATCCTCGATAGTGGTGGTTGAGCGCTTGTCCCTTATGAATCTGAAGACATCCCATTTCGTGTGTTTTGTCATGTATTTCTTTCTTTTGCAGCCTGTAGTGGGTACCTTGATGGAAAGTAGATAATGATCGCTTCCTAAGTGCCGCTCAGTGTTTTCCCATGTAACTGAGTAAGCATTTTTAACAAGCGTTAAGTCGGGGGGATGTGTTGCGACTGACGCTGTTCCCAATCCTGGTCGGTCGGTCGGGGAGTGTGAGTAGGGTAAGGCCCAAGTCTCTAATCGTTTCCCATAGTTTAGTGCCCTTGCGGTCACATTTGGTTTAGCCCCATTCGGTATGTTTGGCATTAAAGTCGCCCATTATTATCAGCTGTGAGTGACCCGCTATTGTGCTGACTTTCCTTAGGAGAGTGGCAGCATGGATACTTGTGTCTCTGGGTGGACTATATAAATTTAAAATGTAGATACTGCTGTCAGAGCGTTTGTTGGGAAGAAGTTCCACGAGAGTGTGAGCTACCTCTGGATAATGCAAGTCATGTTGGATTGCCGCGAGATTCCGTTGTACCAGTATGGCAGTGGCCGGTCGCTTATCGGACGTAATAAATTCGTTGAAGGCGGCATATCCTGTTAATTTTGCTGGATCGCCTGTCTCTTGTAATGCAATTATGTCAGGTGACTGGTCGGCGTTTTGGAGGTGAAATTGCAAGGCCGCCCGTTTATTGCGGAGCGGACGAACGCAACTGTGGCGAGGCCAATGAACCTGCAACTGATGACGATGCATCCACAACAGTGAGACTCGACGGGAAAGTAGATGACTGGTCGGACATGGACGACGACAACTTCAGGATGGTAAGCCACCGCAAAAATAGATGTGTGGGCATTCCGGTGATTATATCACCTGTAGAGAGCGGAAAAGACTTGAGACAGGTGAACCCTATTGCTTTACATTCTGCGGTGAAATCGGTCGTTGACGCAGAGCCAGTTCGGAGTTCTTTCACCGCGCAAGGTTCGCTACTGCTTGACGTGGCCACTGAAGATGCGCGTTTCAGGTGTGACAAGATGTGTGGTGTAGGAGTTAGTGCTCGTCTTCCTAATGCCTACCTGCAAAACACCTGCTTGATTAGAGGTGTTCCGAAGTGGTACACAGAGGCGGATCTTCTCACATACAAGAAACCCCAAGGCGTTATTCACGTCAGGAGGATTGTTCGAAGAGAGGTGTCTTCTACGACTGAGTGGAAAGTTAGACCCACGGACTCGGTGATACTCGCGTATCACCGGTGGTGTTCTGAATGTTTTCTTACTTGTGTCCTCGTCTTCTCGCGCAGTTTAAGAAAGTTTGTCGCAATGAACTAACTAGCCTGCCAGAACGTATTACTCAGAGAGGAGTTTTGTAGATCATATTGAAGAGTGGCACGCCGTTCGGGAACAATAGAAATGAAGCGATGAGATGTTCAATCTGCAAAAGTCCGTAGAGACTAGAATGAGTTGAGCGCATACGAGGACACGGACAAAAGAAGGAGACATACACTCATTCTAGTATGACCAACCAACAAGCCCGCATCGCCACCCTCCGTAGAGACGTCCGAAATTTCCTCCAGTAGGGGAGGTCTGAGAACTACGACTGCCGACGCATTCACTATTCGCAAGGAAGACTTCATGCGCCCCTGCGGCTAGCGCAAACAGTTCAAGAAACTGTAGCGCGGCAGGATATCCGATGAACTGAGCATGGCATGCTTACAGCCGAAATATCTTGCTAATTTGACTTTCTGTGCAATGACTTGTCAAGAAATGAACTGTGAACTATGCCACAAAAGCTTATTGGATTTGATTTTCATTTATTGATACCCTCAATAAGGCCAAAGGCATTACAGAGGGAAGTGATTAGAAAATTAGGAGTGAAAGCAAACAAGAAACGCATCAAACAATAAATAAATACACAAGTTCTTCGGCTCTATATATAGACTGTGGTGCCGTATATGGTAATAATGCTATAGTAAATATTTTTGCGTGTTTATACGTATTTCGAAAAGTACGCGTGGTCCGCGGAGTTCGTTATATCTTTGATCTCGGTTAGCGTATTTAAAACAAAGGTAATAAAGTTGTTTTCTTTTTCTATTTCTCTTGCCGGTGCAAGGTGCTGCAGTGCTGAAGACCGGTGCTACATATCCAGAAGGGTGCATTATTAGGTTTGATGTTAAGCTAGCTTCAAATTTATATTGAGAGTGCAATAAAAACACAGTGAACACAGCCTTTTGTTCTCCGTCTCCTCTGTTCTTATTCACAATGGCGTTGACTCGGGCTAGTTGGTTAATCATGATCATAAAAAAAACAACGCAAAAAAATAACGACGGACTAACACACAGAGGCTCTGTGTGTGCTGTCTCTGTGTGTTAGTCCGTCGTGTTTTGCGCTGTTTTTTACTATCTGTTCTTATTGCGCTCACTGCTGAAACTGAACTCAGGCTGCAAATTACTTCTTTTAAGGCGAAAGCCTTTAATGTCTCATGTCCGTCCTTCTGTCCGTCCGTCTGTCCGTCCGTCTGTTCGTCCGTCCGTCCGTCCGGCGTCCGTCCGTCTGTCCTTCTGTCCGTCTGTCTGTCCGTCTGTCCATCCATCCATCCGTCTGTCCATCCATCCATCCGTCCGTCCGTCCGTCCGTCCGTCTGTCCGTGCGTCCGTCCGTCCGTTCATCCGTCCGTCCGTCGGTCCGTTCATCCGTCCGTCCGCCCGTCCGTCCGTCCGTCTGTCTGTCTGTCTGTCTGTCTGTCTGTCTGTCTGTCTGTCTGTCTGTCTGTCCGTCCGTCCGTCCGTCCGTCCGTCCGTCCGTCCGTCCGTCTGTCTGTCTGTCTGTCTGTCTGTCTGTCTGTCTGTCCGTCCGTCCGTCCGTCCGTCCGTCCGTCCGTCTCTCCGTCCGTCTCTCTGTCCGTCCGTCCGTCCGTCCGTCCGTCCATCCGAGCTCTGGCACGGAGCCAGGTGGCCGCCGGGGTGCGCAAACGGACGCCGGTCGCGTCGGACTCTACAGCGCTTGCGCTTTGCTTGCGTAGCGTCGCTGTGCCCAGCGTTTGCAATCATTCTGACCGACGCCGTCTCAATGGACACAGGCTTCCACGGAATACACTTTCGAATTTACAAAGGGTCCGTCAATTTAAGCGCTGGAACGCGGATGGCGTTTGCGCGCGATGCGCAAAGCGCGAGAAGATACCAACGCATGCGAACGGATGCGTTGGTATCCGTTCGCGTGCGTTGGTCTCGCGTGTCGCTGCGATTCGCGGTATCCTCACTCGGACCCGAAAATTTTTATTATTTATTAAAGACGATAGTCTTTCTTGGGATGCCTAAACGGAGAAATTTTGGTCTGTCTGTCTGTCTGTCTGTCTGTCCGTCTGTCTGTCTGTCTGTTTGTCTGTTTGTCGGCACGTCACACGATTGAGCTAGTTGGCCAAACTTTAACCCCCTGCCTTACGACCTCCAATCATGACCAAGAAGCATGTGTTCATACGGGTGAGCGTGGGCAATTAAAAATCAAATATTACGCATACCTGAGGCACAACATCAATACCTTAGTACTATTCACAGTGTTCCTTTAAAACAAAATCTATAGATACGTAATTATAAAGATCCTAGTGTTTATTACGCGGCGCTGCTGTGTACAAAACAAGTCTCCGCCCAGTGATTTAACTTCGACGCTGTGGCTGGCTGTGGTGCTGCCACCTGGCAGCAGCATTGTTCAACACAAGCCGATGTTCCCCGGTAGCGCTGTAGATGGCGTCCGCTTCTGTTTTATCAATGCCAGCCAGATGCGGCTGATTCATCGTAGAAGAGCGCTGTCTCAGGCAAGGCAAAACATATATGGCCGCTTGATGAAATACGACCCACTCTACAAGACATGATCAGAGAACGCAGAGAAAAGACTGACGACCAAATTTCAGCGGAGAAACGCCGGCGTCCGTCTAAGCGCGCCCGGAAAACGTCCGAAAAACGAGCCCAGCGGCTAGCCCGGCTATTAAATTGTGGTACTCATGCCGCTCATGCAGTGCAGTCGGCACAAGACTATCGTCTTTCGACGACATTTGCAGCGAAGCACGCAGATACGCGGCCATTTTTTTTATTCGCATGTTTCTCGATTTTTCGCTCACGAACAAGGTGATGATTTTTCGGTCACGGACAAGATGATGACTTTTTGGCTCACAACCAACGACGCCGACGCCGGAATTTCTGCGAAACGAGCTCTTTAACGCTATCGCGTTAAAAAACACGCACACATTCGGTTTGTGTGTTATCCCACTGAGAGTGTAAAAGAGAAAAAGACGTCGCATAGTCAGTGGAATGGCCACACGTTTTTGCCGAACACACTTTGGAATGTACAGTGTCCTTAAATTTTTTCTCTTTCCCTTTTTTTTTCGCTGGTGCTGCGTCTTTACCTTTCAGGTTACACTGACGACATACTAAAGAAGGTGGGATCGCGTTGGGTGATCTGTATTCATCTGCTCGATGAAAACAGATCCCCTAACGTACACGCACTCATGCTCACAAACAAGCTTCAATGTGAACTTGCTGCAACCGAGCGACGCCATTGTTGTTTACCGGGTCAGGAAAAAGGTGAAACGACACCAGGAAACCAGAAAAATAGAAACAGCAAGAAACGAAAATTCTGCACGGGATAAGCTTTCCTAATAACTATGCGAACGATCTTGAACATAATACCTATATCTTTTAAGGCGAAAGCCTTTAATAGGGGCTTTTAGCTTGTACGTATACTTTTTTACGTTACCGTGTTACCGGTTACCGGATTGCGTTTTCCGTCTTACAGGAACGCATGCTGCAGAAAAGTTTTAGCTCCTCATACGTAAACGTTCACGTGCGTGCGTAAACGTAAACCGTTTGCGCAAACCACCAAATGGTGATGATAACTGCATTTAAACTATACTTGAGTTAGATAAGATTGAATAATCGCTTGGGCAAAATAATAACAGAGGTTTTTAGCGTGTACAGTATCTCGGTTTAAGAATAAGGGTGCAAAAATATCGGGTTAGCGACGATGGTGTCGACATCTTGTGACGCTTCGTGCAACGACAGTCATGAACACGTTTGTTATCATCTAGTATTTGAGGGAGAAAATGATGAAGAAGGCAACTCATTCATAATTATTTCACTGCAACGCATTGACGCAAGGAGTAAAATGCGTGATATTTCTGCAATAACAATTTTGTGCTTGCCTGTTTCACATTGACGCCGCTAGATGGCGCCACCTATCCAGTCTGTCGGTAGAGGTATAGTGCCTAGAATATACTGGCTAGTGTGCTGAGCGGGCGCTTTGGCGTGGCCATCGCGCTGATGCCTTCCCACAGTCACCGCATGGCGGCGCTGCGACTCGCTAAGGGACTGTACACGCGCTCGCCGCACACCCGCACCGCACGTGGCGGGACCCCTGCCGCCCGCAAGCGGAGGGGTCCCGCCAAAATGCAACCCACGCGCTAGCCGCATGAGCGGCTCTGAATGCGCACTCTGGTTGGACGACGCGACGACTGTTGAGGCTGGCAACCGTTCCGCGGAGCTACAGTTTTCGAGGTCGGCAACCATCACCAACAGCAGACGACGCTGGCATGCTCTTGAACTAGTGGGTTCAAGCCGCCGCGTTTATGATGAAAACGAGGCTTTTGCATTCTCAGCTGAGGATCAACCGACCAACCAAGATCGTGTTTTTCGGCCGCATGTGTTGCTTCGCCGTGGTCATCTTTGTTCGAGGGATACTATGCGCACCACTTTTTGTTGTTATCGTTTTATCGTTGTTCTTACCGCACACAACTCGTATCGCTCGGTTGCATTCGGCGCGACGGCGATCTTTTACAGCTTGCAGGAAGGCTGGCGCAAACGCGCACAAACGATTTTTATTACAATGAAGAAAAGGCTTACGGCGGCAGGGGCATTGCACGCTCCGATGCCGCGATGTTATCTACAAACAGCCAAACGAGTTCTGACCCTGCAATAAGTTCTAATGTAGAATCGTCCTGACTGGTCAGTGCTGTTTATGTTTGAGCGCGGGTGAGTATTATTGTGCGTGCTTTGATGACGTTCTGTCGACCGCAAAAGTTTACGGGATCTGCAGCCCGTGGCGGAGCGACGACAAACTGCATCGCTGCGTCACCTACCGTGATGGGGCAGGTGTTGAGGATATCGGCCTCGGCGATTAGCGACGGCGCGTTTAGATAACGCGCCGTTGACGGATCTTATCGCGGAGGCCGCCTTGATATCCTCAACACCCGACGTGTCACGGCAGGTGACGCAGCGATGCAGTTTCTCGTCGCTCCGCCACGCGCTGCAGATCCCGCAAGCTTTTGCGGCCGACAGTACTTTTTACTTTGCTGTTTACCAGGGGCGTAGCCAGAAGTTTTTTTTCGGGGGGGGGGGGGGGGGGCACCTCCTTGATTTCGGAGGGGACCTCCTTGAAATGGCCATTTTTCGCTATGTATGCCATGGTGAAATAAATTTCGGGGGGGGGGGGGGGCACGTGCCCAGTGTGCCACCCCCTAGCTACGCCACTGCTGTTTACCAATTCGTGTTTTTAAAATGTCAAAGTGAGCCCGATACATAACATATTGAAGTGTTTGAAGTTTGAGCAGAGAAGAAAAGGATTAGCATGTGTTATTCATTACAGCTGGCATTACAGCCATGTGTATATGAAGTAGTCATGCATTTTATGAGAGACACTATAGCTTGTTTTCAAAAGAATGCAAATATGAAGCATAATGTTTGCTTACATTCCTCACAAGACACCTTGTTGCAGCTGAAAACACAGAATGTCTACATTGTTCACGACAAACAGCTGGTGCTGTTGAATTAACTAATCTGAAGGTTTCACCATTTCTTTGCTACAATCCACTCGTTGCTAAATTCCTGTTGTTCACCTCATCTTCTTTTCACACTGGCGATACGGACCATTACATACCTCGACTCGGCCTCATTGAGGAGAATATATGGTAGCACTAAGGTAATAGCCAGGGTTTTATTTTGGAGGGTAGGGTCAACATCCTGGGACTCTCCACCCACCTGGATGTCCTATGGATAATGCGTTACAAATTGTTAGTGTTTCAGCTACTCAAATATCATCCAAATATCAGCCATACTTTACTAGCCCGCCAAGCCAATTCTTTCCTTCAGCTGTGGTAATAATGTACATGTAGTGGGTCGGTCAATAATAGTCCTCTGCTAATAGTCTGAAGTCACTGTTTTCCATATGGCTGCTGTAATTTTTTAGCGTCATCAGCAAATTGCATGCCCTTTTTGAGTCGCCATGGCGAGATATTTTGTCGGTCTACTACAGTCTCTTCTCATAAAGCAGAACAGATATAGCCGAACAGTCTCACGAACACCTTAAGAAAATGATTATTTGACGATCTTATTACTTTTGTGATACGTAAAATACTCTATCCCTTGGTGTTCTTTTACTATGAAATGCTACTTCAGCTAAAACACCTTACCAGAAAGAAAAGCTGTTTTTATTTGTAGTAATTTTAAATGTTGCTCATCGTCTTCCCTTGTCTTGAACCAGACTATGACAGGATCCTCATAGAAATTGCAAAATGATTTTAATTATTGGCTTCTTCTCACGTCACCACTATGAGAAGAAGCAACACAGTGGATGAAAATCCACTGCGTTATTTCTTCTTCTCACAGTGGTGATGTATAGTGCAACATATGATTCATGTATTTATTGGAGACAAAGATTTACAAATGCAGAGAGGGCAGCAGTGCCTACAGAACAAGGTGCAGGTGGCTGACCATCCGCCTCTACATTTTATTTAAGAAATGTACAGCACAGAGATAGAGTGGTCAAAAGTCAGCACTGGCTACAAAAATATGGAAAACGCATTCAATGACGTGCGCAGCTGCCCAGTAATTGTATTTTATTTCAAACCAAACCACGCTAATCAACTGAGTAAACTTTGGAATGGGTTCAGTGCTGTCATGGAAGAAAGGGTTTGCCTTCTAGCATAGCTGCTTAAATGGATGATGAACTGAAAGCTCATATGTTGCAACAGATGAGGTAGAATAGAACATTTAGCCACATGTGCTATCATATTAATTGCAACCTGCTGCAAGTTATGGGCCAATAAATCATTTATTTGGTCTGCACAACTTTTGAATCCTTTCATGAAAGACGACAATGGTTGCATTACACAAAGTTGTTTATTAGCAGCCTCCACAGTATATAGCATAGGGTAAGCAAGAATACGTTTGAGGCAGTTCTTGGGTTTCAATAGAGACCTACAGATAGTTCTTGGGCACACCTTTGATAAAATGAATACGTTCCGTGCAAATGTGATGCTGTGATCATGTTCAACAGCAAGCTAGTCACTATGCAAGTACGATGAGAACAGCCCCATCAGCACTATAAAAATAATTTATGAATTCCGTTGTTATAAAGCCACAGCAGCTGAGCCAATGTGCTGAATGTGAACTGATCATGCATTCACACATACTATACAAATCCGCACATCATCAGTAATACTTTGTTCCAACTCTTGTTGTTTACCATTGTACAGACCATAGGCACAGCCAAAGGGTCGGTTTGAAACACCTCCAAAATTATCAGTTTGGATGTGTGTGATCATATACACTCAGAGACATACATACATAGTGATTATACAGCCCTCCCACCCCTAATTTCCTCAAAATACAATCCCAGCTATGCCCCAGGCACGAGCTTTTAAGTAACATAGCCTGACAAATCACAACGATGGTAACTTATGGCACCGAAAGTAACCTTGAGTGGGTCTTCATTCTTCATTGAGGATGGCACTGTGCACGTCATGCTCGTACTTATGAGTCAGCATGTTGTAAGATGCTTTCTTTGCAAGTTATTTGCCCATGCATTGTTTATAGTAACACCAGGGTGCCGCACCAAACCCCAACCAAAAAGTGCACCCAAACTGTAATAATGAGTGAGAATGAACCCACATCAGTTTTCTTGGAACATGCCTGAACCCAAACTGAAAAATTTCTGTTACCAGTTTAGAGCAAAAAGTTTAAATAAATGTAGGATATCAAACCGAACCAGTACCACGGCCGAACACAAAACCGAAATTATGTTCTTGAAGCACGTCTGCAGTCACATTGTAAATTACAATACCAGTTATTGGTTTGGAACAAAGCGGTTCAAAGTAGATGTAAGCAACAGCACATGTTGTCAGCTACATGGTGCGGTTGACTCTACAAAATCTGTGTGGTGCCATTGTTACATAGATAAATGCACAAAGAGGGTCACTAATGGAGAACACTTACATGCCATTCAGTAGGTGCACCTCGCTTTCGTGCTGCCTGTCGCTTTGCTGTCACATGTCACACAAAGCGATTTATTATTTCAAAAACATTTACAAATATGCTTTCCTTCAAAATTATGCATTATGCTGTACACTTCAAAAGGATCCAGTGCCCCAAATAATGCATGTTGCTTTTATTGTATGATTGCCAGTAAAAGTGGCAAAACCAAAGCATTTGAATCTCAATAATTTCTGGCAACATATGTGACGTATTAAACTGCAAGTGTTGAATAGCTTGGAATAAACTGTGCATGCTTGCGATGCAGTTATTGGCTTGGAATGATTTGTGCATGCTTGCGGTGCAGTTATTATCATGAGTTTAAAAATAGAAACATATTTTATGCTTGCCATAAGTACGAGAAAGACGCACATCCATGCATAAATGTTTGCTTTTGTGTGCAACCGACACAAGCAGTGTTGACCAACTTCCTGCACGAAATGCAGTCTTACGTTGCATTTATACATTAGGACAAAACTATTTACTTTCATGTGGGTACTCGCAGCATAGTTGTAGTATCTGCTGAGGTCACTGCAGTGCTCAGATGCCAGCATTACGGCCCATGTGGTTACTGTAACACATGTGTACCTACCACATTATGTATGCTGCATTTTGACTGGAAGAAGACAACCGCTACGCTATGTGAATGAAGCAGGACAAAACATGCCAGTAATTGTCTGCTTTCAATTTTATTTAATTTGTATGTTAATCGGCACTTTTGTTTGCTGGCGCTAACCTTGCTAGTTCCTTTCGCATTCACCTCAGTGTAATGCAAGGAAGATGTTGCTTCGCAAAACTCAGCTTGTAAAATTTCATTGCAGGGCTTCATTGACGCAGTGGGCACTTAAGAAACAGTGCATCATGGATGCATCTGCTTGTATGATACAAACTTTTTTCTTTCATACGAGCTGATGCATCCATGATGCACTGTACTTTTCTTTCTATTCATTTCAGTGTTACTGAGGTAATCCTGCCATGTCACATATGGTGTACATGTATCAAATTGTCCAGGTTGTTGTTGCCAGCAGAAAATAGGAGACTTTTTTGTTGTATTCCATTCCAGTTGAATTCTGTGGTCAATATTTGTAACATTCCTAATCATCTCTGCCACATGATTTCATTCTGCGAATGTCCAAAATAAATGTCATGTAACGCAGTTTACTTTCAATTCTGGAATATGGCAGTCTAAACTGACCGTCGCTTTTGACTGGCACAAACTAAGAGCATGTACACCTCTTCCCCCCAGTGAGACAATTATGACAGTATGCCCATAGTCTTCTTTGCTACAAATGCCTTGGAGAAGGACGACGCATCCTAACAATTCAAGGGGATGAGAGGACGTTGTGTTGTAATGAGGTTTAAGGATCTGGACATACAGTGTCTCGCATTCACATCTTCAGTCAGCGGACAGTGGGACCACCTCCAAGATCTCGTTGACTGGGGATGTATCCTGTACGATGCGTTAGGGAATGCGGTATGTGGTGAGGAGTTTAGAAAACAGGCCAGTTGTGCATCAGCCAGATTAAAAAAAACTGCCTAGTGTGTCTAGGGAGCTTGATTGTCATCATGAAGAATCTTTTGGAGTCGTGAATGAGCAGGCTAGCTGATGGCTTTCCTTAGCGTATTAAGAGGCTACAGCATAGGTTGGCAAACTCACTCAGACTCAGTCCGACTGAGATCGAGCCGTCAGTCTGAGTGAGCCCGAATGAGTAATATTTTGGTGAGTTTGAGTTCGACTGATTGAGGTTAAGAAAAGTTTTAGCGAGTCTGAGTTCGAGTGAGTCCATCTGAGGCAAATTTTGGCGAGTTTTAGTCCGAGTGAGCTGTACATACGACACATATTTATTGGGCAAGTCTGAGTGAGCACCGCATTTATTTGCCGACCTATGGGCTACGGACAGTGCTGCGCACTCTGATTGATCAAGCCTGTGAAACAGAAACGTGTCAAGTGTACAAGTATGTTCATAGCCACACATGAAGAAGAATAAAGAAAATCATGTTTAATGAAGAGGAAGGAGGAGTGGTCACACTGGAAAGCGAGTTCCTAGCTTGCTACACTTCATGGGCATAAATGGAAAAGGGAGACAGAGAAATAGGGAACTATAATGACACATGACTATGGCCAGGGGCGTAGCCAGAAATTTTTTTTCGGGGGGGGGGCACCACCTTGATTTCGGGTGGGGCACCTCCTTGAAATGGTCATTTTTCGCTCTGTATGTCATGGCGAAAAAAAATTTCGGGGGGGGGGGGGGGCACGTGCCCGGTGTGACACCCCCTGGCTCTGCCACTGACTATGGCATAGCACAATGAGTCACGGTGCATAGATTGCCTTGAACAGGCCAAAGGTTCTTACACTGTAGCACATTTTCTAAAGATGAGCATGTAAACCTGTCTCGCTTAGAAGCCTTAACCCTTTCAGACGCCGCCTATGAAGAACTTTCTGTAAATGTGTGAAATCGATAAAACGTTATCTCAAGACACTCAATAGTCTATGCAACAAAAATAATGTCATAATATGTTAATTTATGTACGTTATAGGAACTAATCCTAATTAGGTTATAATTAAATATCTGTTTATCCTGAAGTCATTGATGCTCAGTTTTGGCATAGGTAGAATGAAATCTCAGGCTAGAAATATAGTGCAAGTTCATTTGTGGTTACGTCCATTTTGAGCAAAGAAAAATTATACTTTTCACATGGCTCGCAGGAAGTGGCACGTCGAACGTGGTAGTGCCTTCAGAAAAGTGATCATATACAACAGTACACTACAAAATGAAGTTAAATGAAGACGAATTTATTTTTCAGGAGGTTCAACTCACCGAAAGCTCAATATATCTCACTCTTTCTTAGCACCTAGTTGATACAAATAGCAAAAACAAGTGGTGTACACAATTGTGTACATAGCGTGTCAAAGTGTTAATAGGCACCTTAAACTGTGTTGGGCTTCGTCTGTGTGTTTCCAAGCACCCAAAACCTTCGCCTCCAAAGAGGGCTGGGAGTTTACACAATACATGCCACATTCATGCGTCTGTCTTTCGGTGCACGCACAGGATTGGGTTAATAGTATATATAATGTGTAATAGTATATTGCGGTTAAGGTTCTGCTCTTGTCCAATCTTACAAAGGTACGCTACACCCAGCCGTAATTTATGCAGTAGTGTTTCCTGGTCTCTTCTTAGCTGGAATAGAAGCCGAAAAAGATGGCCAAAGTCAAGATCATAAAGGTGTTCTTGGTGATGGTGACAGTTATCCAAAATTGTGTCATGGAAGTCTCCAGAGAGCTAGACAGTAAGGCATTGATGTCACACTAGTAATAGTGAATTGTGCCGTTACTGTGCACCATTTTCGTGTCTGTGTCAACTTCTTCGTTCCCAGCCATGCCACAGTGACTGGGAATCCATTGCAACATAACAGTATGTTTGGATTTAGATGCCTCACAAGAGGGTCACCATGGGGTCACTTTTGATGGTGTCAATACCTTCAAAATTAAAACTTCAAAATTCATGTGAAATACCGTCCAAGCTACATTCGCTGTTGATATTTTGCAGATAATATACACATGTTCACGGGAATCAATCCCAGGGGCTAATTCGTCCGTGAAATTTTGTGCCGGTACCCCTTCAAATGAAATTGATGAATATTAGACAAGTGCCTTGTTTACACGTTTCCTACATTACCCTTGTTGACGTACTATTTAATTTATGCGAACTGTGTGTACACTAAACGTGTTCAACGGGCGTGTAATGAAACCAAGCGAGTGCTCGTGTTCTGTAGTTCTACCTCGTTTGTTGTCCTTGCTCCTACTTTGATCAAACATGAATTACCAAATATCCTTCCTTTTGAAATCTCCAGAGTTCACAATTTCTTTTATTAAACAAAATCACATTTTGCAGGGCTGACCAATGTGTTCATTTGTTGAGTTTTCAGAACACGACATTGTCGCATACAAATGTTTAAGGGCAAAATGTGGTTCACACATTGTTGAAGAAAATTGGGAAACCATACAAAACATGCGATCAAATGCAGTTTTCAGTTTTACCATGTTTGTTACACTGTTGCAGTCCAAGTAAAAAAAAGACATTTTTATGCGGCAATTGATGCAAGACTTTGTTGCTTGGCAAAGAAGAAATTCAGATCAAATCATTTTTTTTATTGTAAGGAAGAAAGTAAACTGAGAAGTTGGCCTTCAGAATGCACACGGGTGTACTTCACTTGCTGGTGAGTGCGCAAGTTCTGTCACGTCGATGTCGCGGTTACAAACTACTGAAATTTGGTTGCTTCACACTTAAATTGCGTAAAGCACCGTAACACTGCTCTGGCGTGGGAGCCGTCATCTTTGTTTACAAAACTGGCATGGTTCCAAAAGCACCTGCACTCGCAGGACGTTATCATTGCCACTATGTTGCTTGTTTCTGTTCCACCCAAAAGCCACTACGTGTATATTCGACAGCGCCACCAGAAGATTAGTGCGAAGACGTAGGCAGGCGCTGAGCCCCTCATTAAAAAGTTACGAGTGAAAGCCCCTCCTTAAAAAGTGGAGTGGGGAACAGGTCCCCTTGGGCCCCCCCCTGCCTTTAATCCCTGCTGTATGAGGGATGCTTTACATTCTCTGGAGCCTTCTGCACTACAAATCCATTTAAAGGGCCTATTCCGCCATATGTTTAACTTGTGACTGGCCTATGATCAAAATTTTAAGAGCCTGAAAGGAAAAAGAAGTGGAAATAAACAGGCCCCTGTGAAACAGGAGTCAGATAGAACGGCCAACAGTCTGTTTTCAGTGAACGGGTACCCAAGGCATGGTTTTAAAAAATATCCCAGGCCAGCACTTAAAGAGGGGGGGGGCGGGGTAGGCACAACCCCCCCCCCCTCCGAGTAGTCTTTACCTGTGTTCGACATCACCAACAGCAGTGCAATAATAACATCATGAGAAATCGGTTGAGTCATTTACTGAACACGGCAGACTAACACCACGCAAGGCGACACTGTGCACAATCATTTCAGAATTCAGCCCCTGGAAAAGGTCCAATTCATCATAAGCAGCATGTGCGAAACATATGTCACCGTCACCAAGTGACAGAGGGTGAGAAGATGACTACCCCCCGGGATGTGTGGGACGTGTGTTGGATGCGTTCCACACGGTTTTGACGTGAATCCACAGTGAAGATGTTGCAATGGGGCAACTGACTGTATCGCAACATCTAATCGTTTGCTAAATGGCAAACGTCGACAAGGCAAGCCAGCTGCCATGTGCGCTCTTCGCCTCCAACGCACCGCATGAAGGCTGGCAGCATTCTGTGAGAGATTAAGTGTTGTTACCCCATTGTCGAGGATATCAGAAGTAGTGAAGAGTGTTGGAAGCACGCCAATCAACCTTTACGGCCACTTAATGCCCTTGCCCAATTCCAGGCTATGTCTATGTCAACCCCGGACAAGAAATTGCAGACGTTGACATATTTGGGAAAGGAAGTGGAATGTTTTCTCCGCTTGAATGTCTGACTGCATCAGCCATCGAGTCACATTTTACGTTACAGGAACTGTTGTAAAACATAAGCTCTATCCGTGAGCACTGCGTTCCTGCACGTGATGGCTTTACCAATGAAATGACTTCAAACTAGCCTGCGGAGCTGAACAGTAGTCCTGTGATGTACTTCAAGTATATGTGGGATCATAAAACATTCCTCTGTCATGGAAAATGGCCTTGGCTGGTACTGAAGCCTGGTAATGGCAGGACAGAGCTGACATCGTATGGAAAGTCAGTAAGGTAGCCCAACTATCTGACCACATATGCATTTGGCTGTGTGAGTATCAGCATAAGTGTTAGGAAAAGAAAGGCCAAGGCACTATATTCTCCACGCAGAGTTATATCGCATTAATTGGAATGTCAGCATCAGCGTAAAAGCCTCAGTTTATGCTGTTTCCTGGTGTATGGCAGCGAGAAACAAGGATGAAAATGCCACTTCCAGAAGCATCAATTCAACAACCTAAATACATGCCATTCCTCGGGGCCACACTAGACTCCAGGATGGGTTGGAGATGTGCTATAGATACGACAATCACGGCTCCTTCACCGCATGAGTACATCCTTTGAAGGTTGGCAAATACAAGCTCGAGAAGCCATCTCTGATAAATGACAAGGCAGCATACAACATTTATTGTCAAATGCGTCCCCGTTCATTTGCCCATGAGCTCTGCATGCGAGTCTCGGTGCAAACAACTGGGAACAATTGGTTATGAAAATGTCAGATTTGCCCTGGGACGTGGCGAGTGTAAAAGTACTTCACGATTCTCGGCAACCACCACTGCGTCTTCTCGCCTCTCGACGACTGCTGACGCAGCTATGCCAACTAGTAAGTGAATCGAGCACAGGTTGAACACTGCTCAGTTCAGCGAAGTAGGAAGTCGTGAGCTTTTAAGGCCATCTCTACTTTTTGTCATATTTGCCACAAATTCTGCAAACTTTGACTTGAACAGCCTCGGCCGCATGACAATATGGGCTGCCAGCTGACGATTCCTCATAGCGCTACATTCCTATAGCAGAACCATGCTATTTGGTGCTACAATACCTTCAAGATAGACATGGCCTCCACCAGAAGGTGTTGATCGACAGGTCGGTCAAAATAGAGCGTGGAGCGAACACTGAAGTGTACATACTTCAGTCTCTCAAGGTGTCCAGGACTGAGTTAGTTGTGTGCGTCTTTAAGTTGACAGTGCATCAAAACATTGTGACTGAGGCAGTCCTAATGAAACCAAAGTCTGGCAGGGAGCAACAAGTTGTGGTACTGTGGGTTACCTAGCCCGCTCTGCAACTGTTATGAAGGGATTGGTCTTGGAGAAGTGAACACAAGGATCTCTGAACATTCTGAAAGAACTGCATAGCATGGGACTTACTCAAGTAGGACCTCACAGAATGTTTCACTGGATTCCGTCACATAGGGTATAGCAAGCAATGAATTGGCTGAGAGGGTTGCTTGGAATACCTTAGAACTTAAGGCAACAAAAAAAGCTTCCAAAAATCGCCGTGTTCTAAGGGACTGCCACAAAGTGTTTCTATATTTTATGGCTGAGACATCACCAGCCATGTGTGATAAAAAAGGCCAACCAGGGCAAAGATCTTCGTGCTACAACACATCAGATTGGGGTCAGCGTGTGCACCAGCATGCATACTCAAGATTACACTGGCCACATTGCCATTGCATCCAACTGAGAAGACCTATGCCGATATGAAACATTATTTGTTTGATGTTATTTGCTTGCCGCATGACAGAGTGAAAGTAACTCCTCTAGCTGCTACTGCTGTAGGCTAAGCTGTAGTCTCGGTGTAACACACGACAAGGTCTCTGCCAACAATTATCCACCTGTTTGCAGAAGTGTTCAAGGTAGTGGGCCGTATAAATTCATACCGAAGTGGTAAAATGGGCAAGCCGAGCAAGGTGGAGGCTGTAGTGTACAGCACGGGCATTGAGGTGAGCCTTCCACTGATTGCAGGCAGTCTAAGCATTAATATACTTGCACGGACACGAAAGTATAAATTCCACAGCAGCAACATTGTTGAAGAGAATTGTAGGGTTTAAGGGACTGTACACGCGCTATCCGCACACCCACATCGCACGTGGCGGGACACCTGCCGCACGCAAGCGGAGGGCGAAAGAGCGTCGCCGATAGGCTCATTCACCCTCCGCTTGCATGCGGCAGGTGTGCCACCCTGTGCGAGGCGGGTGTGCGGAAAGCTCATGTACAGTCCCTAAGAATGCCAGTGTGAGTGCTTTCCGGGGTAGCTTTAAAAAGCAGCACATTATTTAAACACACACATAGCATAGAGGAGATAGCCTCAAATATAAAAACAATAAGCTTAATGGCGGAGAGTTGTTGACAATGGAAAAGCTAGTCTATGACTCAGAAAGGTGCAATGTTCACAAACCCAAGAATCCTTGCAACAACACACCTGTACGGCTTTTATGCGACAATGTCATACAGGCCAATGAAACTTCAAAGCGTCTTTATGGAATTGGGCTAGGAATATTTGGCAACAGCCCAAAGAACACCGTCCTAGCAAATGACGACCTCGTACTTTCAGCTCGGTTGCAGCCAAATTTGACGTTGTGGCGTACTTTTCTTCTTCTTCTGGCGCATAACAACTTGGCACGTGAACTGGTAGTGGAGTTCTGCTAGGGAAGGAAGAAGAGGTAGTTCCGAGAATGGCGTGCACGTACAATAAACCACTCTGCGTTTTCTAAACCGTGCTTCAGAGTGCTACAGTTACTGGTGACCCGAACTACGAGCACGACCTTCTATGGAGCAGCGCGAGCATCCAGACGACCTACACCCTGGTACTCCTACCACGGCAACCGGCCAGGTAACCACTTCGAGTGTCGTAGGAGCTACCACCACCATAACGCTACCGCAGCTGTGGCTTGCCGATCCCTCGTTATGGTTCGTACAAGCCGAGAACAAGTTCCGCATTCATCGCGTCGCGTCAGAAGTTCGCAAGTACGAGCTACTCCTCGAAGCGTTGCCGCCACAGGCAATGGCCGAGATACGCGACATCCTCGCGCGACCACTTGGTGAAACTCCATATACCACCGTCAAACAGACTCTTCTTCGCCGCCTCGTTCAGCCTACGCATCGGCGCATTCAACAACTCCTGAACAACGAAGAGCTTGGAGACAGACGTCCCACCCAATTCCTACGTCACCTGCAGCACCTGGTTGGGGACCAGCCGGGCTTCTTGGACACAGCAATACTACGTGAGCTGTTTCTGCAGCGTCTTCCACCTAACGTGCGAATGGCTCTTGTCACAGCTCAGCATAAGTCCCTGCCGGAGCTCGCAGAACTGGCTGACGACATGATGGACGTTGCTCCGGCAGTCATCAACGCTGCCCGTCCTGCTCCGGTGTCCGAAGTAGATTCCCTTCGAGAAGCAGTGAAAGATCTCGCAGCTCAAGTAGCCGACTTGCGTCTGGAACTGCAAAACACTCGCAACTTCAATGGCCAGCCTTGTCCACATCGACAGCCTCTCACGTCGCCTTCTCCGCCACGACCACTCCACCAGCCTGAGCGCAGTTTTCCAACACAGACGCCATGCTACTATCACCGACGTTTTCGTGCCGCGGCTCGTCGATGTCTGTCACCCTGTTCGTGGCGCATGGGAAACGCTCAGGCCGATCGTCAATAACTGCGGCGGGCGATCACGGCCAATCATCAAGCCGCCTCTTCTATATAACCGACCGAACCACAGGACTGCGCTTGCTGGTGGACACTGGGGCAGAGGTCAGCATAATTCCTGCTTCCAAGGCTGACCGGCGTCTCCGCGAAAAGTCAACTCCTCTACAAGCGATCAACTCTTCTGTCATCGCAACTTACGGACAGAAGTCTCTGACCCTCGATCTCGGCCTCAAGAGAAAGTTACAATGGCTATTTTGGATAGCTGACGTTCGCTACGCCATCTTAGGAGCCGATTTCTTGAGACATTTTCATCTGCTCGTGGATATGAGCCGCTGTCGCCTGGTGGATGGCATTACCGGTTTGTCGGTCAACGGTTTTCTGTCACAAGCCACGGCCCTCAACCCCACTTTCGTGAAGCTACCTACCTCGCCGTATACAGCTATCCTCGACGAGTTTCCGGAGATTACTACACAGTCTCCGATGGATAAGCCTCCTAAGCACTCTGTGACCCATTGCATCGTTACCACAGGACCACCTGTTCACTGCCGCCCTCGCCGACTCGGTCCCGATAAACTTCGAGTTGCTCGCAATGAGTTCGAGCACATGTTGCAATTGAAGATCATTCGCCCGTCATCAAGCTCGTGGTCGTCGGCACTGCACATGGTTCCCAAGAAGAACAACGACTGGCGGCCCTGTGGTGATTATCGTGCGCTCAATGCGGTCACCGTTCCGGACCGATACCCGTTACCCAATATTCAGGACTGCACTGCCTTTTTAACCGGCACAACAGTATATTCGAAGATTGATCTCGTGAAAGCTTATCACCAGATCCCCGTTGAGCCTTCCGACATCCCCAAAACTGCTATAACTACCCCATTTGGCCTTTTTGAATATTTAAGAATGCCTTTCGGCTTGCGCAACGCAGCTCAGACATTTCAGCGCTTTATAGACGAAGTCGCCAGAGGTCTGCCATTTTGTTTCGCCTATATAGATGATCTTCTCGTCGCCAGCAAGGACGCTGAAACACACAAGGCTCATCTACGCCAACTTTTCAGTCGACTTCGGGACTACGATCTGGTCATCAATGTTGAAAAATGCCAGTTTGGCGCCGCCGAGATCGCATTCCTTGGACATCGCATCACAAAAGATGGCATCACTCCTCTACCTGACAAAGTTGAGGCTATCATCGACTACCCCCCCACCAAAGTCCGCACGCAGTCTGCGACGTTTTCTCGGACTCGTAAATTTTTATCGCCGTTTCATCCCGACATGCTCTACACTGCTGAAGCCGCTTGAAGCACTACTGTCTACTTCGAAAGCTGAGTCGGCTGCTCTTCCGTGGGACACGGTCGCTGATGAAGCTTTCGTCGCCGTTAAGACCCAGCTCGCCAAAGCCACTCTCCTACACCACCCTTCACCAACTGCTCCCACTAGCCTCATGGTGGACGCTTCCTCAGAAGCAGTTGGAGCCGCTCTTCATCAATGGATCAATGGTGCATGGGCTCCTATCTCCTTCTTTTCCCGAAAGTTACGCGACACTGAGCGCCGATACAGTACTTTCGGACGGGAGCTCCTCGCAGCCTACCTTGCGGTGAAGCACTTCAGGTACTTTCTCGAAGGGCGAGAATTCGCCATTCTCACCGACCACAAGCCACTTCTTTCGGCTTTACGTTCCTGCAGTGCCACCCATACTCCTAGAGAGCTTCGGCACCTCGCTTTCATTGCCGAGTTCACCACAGACATCCGCTATGTCAAAGGCAGCCTTAACAGTGCAGCGGACGCTCTTAGTCGCATTACCATCAACGCCACAAGCCCCATCGACCTTTCCTTGTCTTCAATCGCCGAGGCACAAGCATTGGATGATGAGCTTCCACGAGTTCGATCATCTACATCCCTCCGACTAGAGCAAGTTAGCTTTCCCGACCACGACGTCACGCTCTGGTGCGATGTTTCACACAACTGTACTCGCATTTATGTTCCTTCAGATCTGCGTCGTGCTGTTTTTGATACCCTGCACTCAATCTGCCATCCAGGCGTACGAGCTACGCAACACCTGGTCACAGAACGCTATGTCTGGCCGCGCATACGCGCTGACATTCGTGACTGGGTTCGCACTTGCACAACGTGTCAGCGTATCAAGGTACAACGGCACACCAAGCCTCCATGGGGAAAATTCCCGCTCCCTGATGCACGGTTCGACACCATTCATCTGGACATCGTCGGACCTTTGCCACCATGCCGTGGATATACGTATTTGCTTACGTGTATTGATAGGTACACAAGGTGGCCTGAAGCAGCTCCAGTGCCTGACATCACGGCGGAGACAGTTGCTCGTACTTTTCTGTCTACCTGGATTAGCCGTTTCGGTGTGCCATCAACGGTGACTACTGATAGAGGCAGACAGTTTGAGTCCGCACTTTTCACCTCTGTGACATCTCTTCTGGGTTGTGCGCGCATTCGCACCACTGCGTATCATCCTGCATCGAATGGCATCGTAGAGAGACTACATCGTCATTTGAAAGCAGCACTCGCCTCTCAGCCTCATGCCGAAGATTGGGTATCGCACCTCCCCATCGTACTGCTCGGCCTTCGGTCAACGCTGCGACCAGAACTTTCCTGCTCTGTAGCCGAGATGGTTTATGGCTGCACACTCCGTTTGCCGGGTGACCTCGTCAATCCCGTAACTACGCAGTGTGTTTCGGATCCATCATCTTTCGTCCAGCGTCTGCGGGTCTATATGCAAAACTTACGCCCATCACCAACTTCGGCTCACACGACTAAGCACGACGTTTTTCTGCCGTCAAACCTACAGACATCCTCACACGTTTTCGTTCGTGTTGACGCGCCTCGTCGTGCTCTTCAGCCTCGCTATGATGGTCCTTTTCCAGTCATAAAACGTTCCGAACATCATTTTACAATCCTGCGCAATGGGCGCGAAGACACAGTAACAATTGAAAGGATCAAGCCGGCACCCACTATCAACAGCTCCGTATGACAACCTCTTCAAGTGCCAATGGCCACTTGTCCGCAGGGGGGGGCCCACCTGTGGCGTACTTTTCTTCTTCTTCTGGCGCATAACAACTTGGCACGTGAACTGGTAGTGGAGTTCTGCTAGGGAAGGAAGAAGAGGTAGTTCCGAGAATGGCGTGCACGTACAATAAACCACTCTGCGTTTTCTAAACCGTGCTTCAGAGTGCTACAACGTCTTTATGCTGGCCAGGCGAGGTGAGGTACGTGATAACCGCACGAAGTCGAACATGGTGTGTTGGAAAATCTCAAGAAAGGACTAGAGTGTCTTCAATGTAGCACAGCCAAGTATTTGCACTTGTAGCCATGAAAGATGGCAGTCATCAGCTGTTCAAAAATATGACCGGGGTGCTGCACAACGCAAACAGCGGGATGTGAAACTTATACAGTCCAATCAGCAGTGACGACAGCAATCTCTGCACAACCAGTGTCGACCATTAAAACCAGCACCAGCGAAATTCGACTCCTGGGGCAACACTGCATAACAATGGCAAGCTTTCAAGCAGAGCGTCACGTTGCACCTCAAGCCAACTAACACAACCAGAGCACCATCTGACTGTCAAGTAACACTTTTTTTGCCCGTCAGAGGCTTTTGACTGCTTGATATATACAACACTTTGCACTTCAGGGAGCCAACTGTGAAAACACCAAATCCAGAATTCAACTATGCTCATGTCATCAGCCTTCTTGATGTGCATTTCTAACTGAAGCACAACATAGTCGCGATAAGTCTTCAGAACTCGCATATAATGGGTTGAAGAGCAGTTAGACAGCTTCGTAACTGATTTAAAGCTCAAAGCGTGTGTCTGTGGATTCCGAAATGAACGAGAAAAAATTATCCATGACCAGATCGTCTGTGGCATCTATGATGAAAAGGCTCATGGAGATATTCTCAAGTTAGAATATCTGACACTCAAGAAAGTTGAGAAAGGGTGTCAAGCCCTTGAATGAACTGGAATTCAAATGCAAGTACTTAAAGTGGGTATGCAGCAAGTGCAACAAACGAAATCACTTCGTGGCAGTTGGCAAAAGCGACAAAGTAGCTGTGGGCCTGGCAGTAGATAGCGAGGATGAATACAATCTTGGCAATTCAAAGCAGGCAACCAAGCTGCATTCACGCGTTCCTTACAGTGAATGGAAAGTTGGTCAAATTTCAAGTGAACAGCGGAGCAGCTGTTGACGTCATCCCAGCTAGTCATGTCGACGCACAGCAAGTAACCCGCACACAATGACATTGCGAACATGGAACGGAAGTAAAGTGCGCTGCTGTGGCAAAACTCAACTAGAAGTCACCACAGCAAACAGCCAGTGAATTTATAATCATTAAAGAAGACCTCACTCCTCTGATTGGAAGAACAGCAGCTAAAAAAATGGGTCTGATAACTGTAGACTGTAACCTTGCAGCTGAAATAGAAGAAATTCCCGAACAGCAGTTCCCAAATTACAAAAATACCCTGACGTCTTTGGAGACAATTTTAAAATACTCCCAGGAACTGTTTATTCGGTCAGTAAGCCAGACATGCTTCCGAGAGCAATAATGAGTCGCAGAGTACCTGTCAACATTAAACCGCAAGTCGAAAAGACATAGACAAACCTGAAGAAAAGAGGTGTCATCAAAAGTGTAACAGAGCTAACGCACTGTGTTGGCCCAGTGGTTGTCGGAACAAAGAAAAACGGACAAATGAGAATATGCATCGATCCCCAAGCACTCAACGAGGCTCTAGAGGGAGAACGTCATATATTGCCCATTCTTGATGATGTTCTACCCAATCTTGCTAAAGCCCAAGTTTTCTCAAAACTGGACTTGTGAGAGGGGTACTAGCACTGCTCCCTCGATGACGAACCAAGCTTGCCAACTACTTTCCAAACTGCAAAAGGTCGTTACCAATTGCTTCGACTGCCATTTGGAGTCGCGGTAAGCAGCAAAATATTTCAAAAGATCTTGCCTTTGGAGTGGGCGTGAACGAGAAAGATGCTCAAGTGGACCACGACAAGGAGTTGGAGAACCTACTTCAGAGATGCCGACAAATTGGAATCTGTCTGCACAACTTTGAACCACATCAGTCGTTTTCCTAGGACACATACTGACCAATAAAGGACTCAAAGTTGATCCATATAAGGTCAAGGCAATTCCGCAGATGCCAAAGTCAACGAACGTCCAAGGAGTGCAGCACTTCTGCGATATAATGAACCACCTCTCTAGACTTCTGCCCAAAATTTCGCGTGTATTGGAGCCTTTGAGGAAACTCACTGTCAAGGATGCACCATGGCACTGGGGGAAGCTGCAAGAAGAAGCATTCAGAAAGGTAAAAAGAGTCCATGACAAGAGCTCCAATTGTAGCCTACTTCGATCCACGAAAGCAGCTGGAAATCCAATGAGATGCGAATGATCCTGGACTCAGAGCAGCTCTTCTTAGCTCTTCTTCAAGATGGACAGCCGGTCTCCTTCGTCAGAGTAGCGACACCCACGAACGTTCGTTATGCACAAACAAATAGAAAGGGAGATCGTCCTTGCCCTAAACAAGTTTCATCAGCGCACATTTGGAAAAAAACAAAGATAATCAGCGATTATAAACCACTGAAGCAATCCTGAAGAAACGATTGGATCAAAAGGGTTGACGCTTGGGCAAGTTGGTGTGGATTCATTTAGAAATGTTAACAGCGCAAAGAACGTTTAAGAAGGGACGAGACAACAGAGGCAAAGAGCGCTCTTTGCCTCTGTTGTCTCGTCCCTTCCTAAACGTTCTTTGCGCTGTTAACATTTCTAAATGATTGGATCAAGTTCCAAGATGACTGCAAAGCATGATCCTTCAGATGCGACGAGACAACATCACAATCAAACACAGACCAGAAAAGGAATTATTCTTGGCTGACACAATATCTCATGCTTTCCTTCCCAACGAAAGCAATGAACAGGAACTTGAAAACGTCAATGTCGTACACTAGCTCCCTGTAAGAAAGGAAACCTTAGGAAAAATTAGAGCAGCGGCTGAGAATGATGACTCACTGCAAAGACTAAAGTCAATCTTCCTTTCAGGCTGCCACAAGACAAATGTGAACTACCCAAAGAAATGCGCCTGCGCTTCACCTACAGAAATAACCTCACTCCTGAGGACGACTTGATTTTTCAAGGGATTATGCCTGATTGACCTAATATTTCTGCGAGGTGAAATAACGGTGAAACTCCACTCATCGCATCTAAGAATTGAGAGCTGTCTACGATGACCTCGTGAATGTCTTGTGGCCAGGAATGAACGCAGAATTGAAAGACTTCACCATGAGGTGTGAAATATGCCAAAAGCACGCACATGCTCAGCAAAGAGAAACTCGTTGACTCCATAAAGAACCAAGCTATCTATGGGAATGAGTCGGATGAGACATCTTCGAATTCAAGGAAAAGAATTTCTAGTTTACAGTCGATTATTACGGCAACTTCTGGGAAGTGGACCAACTCAAATTGATGACCTCAGACCTAGTGCTACTGAAACTGAAGACTGACTTTGCAAGGTACGGGATGCCGAGAAAACAATGATAAAACAATGGACCGCAATTCAAAAACTGCACAAAGAGCAGGAACATCGAACACAAAACGACAAGCCTGCTTTAACTGCGTTCCAATGGAATGACTGAATCAGCCATCAAGACAGCAAAAATGGTCCTGAAAAAAAGCAGATGAAAGCCACTCATACCCACAAATGGCATTTCTTGATTACAGAAACGCACCACTGCAAGAACTGAATCACATTTGTCCAGTGCAACTGTTAATGAGTCGCCACACTAGAACGACTGTACCAACAGCTTCAGAGCTACTGCAACCCAAAACAGTTGATGCGAGCGAAAGGAGAAAGCAGAAGAGGAGAAAAATCAGGAGCTACCACGACAGACAAGCGAAGCATTTACGGAGCCTAAGAGAAGGTCAGAATGTCACAGTTCGACCAACAAAAACAGGAGCGCGGGTCAAAGGCACAAATATAAGATAACTGACGTTGATGACAGGTTGTATGAAATTCAGAAGGACGACAGCATCCTGAGAAGGAACTGAGTATTCATCAGGGCAAGCTTTCCCTTGGAACAACACACTGAAGTCAACCAGCCAATTAGAGCGACATACTGAAACTTCTGCTGGACGTCGAAGAGCCATACAGCTTTCAAAGAGGCTCAAGGATTTCATCGCAGGGTTGCAGGATCGATTGCTGAAAAGGAAGGATGTTACAAGAAGGATCCAGAGACGGCGCAACCATCGCTTGCAGTGTCTTATGTAAGCTGCACTCTCCTTCGGAATTCTCTGCTTCCTCCTTCTCTGTTTATTTCCACCGCCTCCTCCTCTGTGAACTCCGAGCTCACGAAGTGTCGTCTGACCCTGGCTCGTGGGCCACTCCACCACCTCTAAGCTCTCCACTTAGACAACTTCCACAATGTGCAGACGTTCCATCTTTCACAGCATAGTACCAAGAAACGAAGCGTGGCAAGCAAATGTGAAGACAATGAAAATGGGGCCTGCTAATGCTATCACACAGTGCTCTTTAAGTTGAACTGTAAGGGTTCTCCACGTTTTTTTCCAGCAAGGCTATATATAAGTCAGCCACCTGCAACTACACGAAGACTTGCATACTCAACAGAAAATTATCATCATCAACCGTCTTTAGATTCAAATTTTGAATAAAAAGACTGTGGTCATCCAGACCGAGCTCAAGTGGCAGCTGACGCACCAGGCAAATTGGTTGACGTGACTGCAACCCTGAGAGTATAAGAAGTGTGAACGTATTGTAACTCCGCAAATAGTTACCTAGTCAACAGAAAGTCTCTAGCAGGTATGTGCCACTCAATACTAGTCCATTAAAAATAAAAAAGAAGAAAGCAAATAAAAATTAATAAATTAGCGACAAAATAACTGTGTACATAAATAAACATACATAATCGGCATGCTGCACTTGTGGCCCACGCAAATCAAGGTGGAATTGGTTTAAAGGAGTGTATGCTTAATAAAAACAATTATTAATAAATGTATAAATTCATAAATGAAACAAATAAATCATTGTGCCACACAGCTTGGCAGGTCATCCACCTTCTGAGAGTGGATTAGTCCAGGATTTTTCTAGAAAGCTTAGCAACATCCTCCCCGCAAAAAGATGCACATAGTGCTCGATTTAATCCTAATGCCCTACTTGGAAGGTTCTCCCATTCTCATTTACCCAGCAAGCCACAACAACTGCCCATCAGCACACATGATTGCTGACAAGTTCGTTCGCTACTTTTGATCAGTTGCACAACATCTACCACCGACCAGAACGACGAATCATCATTGTATTCATCCAATTCATTGAGAAAGTATTTTAGCCCATTGCGACACAGTATCCTCCTGAGGAGGCTTACTTTTTCCAATTACTGTGCACTATTGGCAAGGAAGAGGCTACAAACACTGAGCTAATGGTAATAAGCATTTTTGTTGTCTTAAAGGGCCCCTCATCACCTCTCGTTCAAAGACGAGGGAGCTGTTTCCTCCTCACCTTCGCTACCCTTCCTACAGGCAATATATCCTCCTCGTCACTTATTTCTTAAAAGCACGTGAACAATGTCAGCACGAAGCGCTCGAGACTACTAGGATTTCGCGCTACTCGGCTACACGCTCTTATTGCAGCTTGTGCAGTCGGAAACACACAAAATGAAGTGAAATCAGTTAATCGTGCACGATAGTCATGCGAGACAAGGAAGAACAGATGGGCGTCATGGCAAAGCAGTGCAGGAGACAATTCACATCTGATACTTCGCGAATATGGACCAATCAAGAG
The DNA here is from genome assembly GCA_030522465.1 of Rhipicephalus appendiculatus. Classification (NCBI taxonomy): domain Eukaryota; kingdom Metazoa; phylum Arthropoda; class Arachnida; order Ixodida; family Ixodidae; genus Rhipicephalus; species Rhipicephalus appendiculatus. The sequence continues at coordinate 803,288 of JALIZH010019320.1, forward strand.
TATGTATATTGTAGCCGACACAGGAATCACTGTGCGTCACGAAAGTGTTCAAGAAAGACGAGAAATACCAGGAGAGAATAATGCAGTCTTTTTTGTATTTTCAGAGGCTGGTGAGGGGCCCTTTAAGTTTTTTTGTTCTCACTTTTGCTTGAATACATTTTGTTACACACAATAGCTTTGGTGAAGGCAGTGACATGTTTAACAAGACGGACGTGGGGCATTTCAGCAGGATATTCAAAATATTGTTCAACCATTTTAGAAATGCTTGCTGCAGGCAGATAACCATCGCATGTTGTGTGTTGTCATTGGATTCGGTTTATGAAGTAATATAGCATGACTGACTATGTAATAATGAGAACTATGTACATTGCAATAACAACTGCTGTCAAACATATTATAATTTATTGTAACAGTTCCGCTTGGTTAAAATTTGGTCTTCAGACCCTTGGCATTAAACTACGTAAGTTTCACGCATTCATAGACAGTCGATCATAATGCGTGCCTCAAAGGGTTAGACTACATGCACGAAAATGTCTTGTATGCAAGCTCCACTTCAGGGAACATGCAGGCAGCTACACAAACCGAAGACTTAGCTCCACGCTCCTAAATATTTCCCGGTTTCTATTTCTTGAACACACTTCACAACCTTGGACAGAATTGCTCAAATGTGACGCGGTGCGCAGAACTTTCACCACAGCGCATACCATCGGGCACAACGGCACTCGCACGGCATTGCACATTACTAATGACGACAATGACGGGGCAATAAAACTTGCGCATCCTGATCGTATTATCATTGCTGAAGCTTGGGGTCGACTAGCGTTCACAATTTATGCGTATACTATTTGCTGCGACGAACGGCACACACAGAACACACCTCAAGCGAACACTTGTTGCGTTGATTGAGCACTCTTCAATTCGGCGCGCACTGAACGCATATCCTGCTTAGAACGATTACGTCATGGAAATCTTCTAAGTTCTTTGCGATTACACTTGAAAGACGGACGGTACAAGCACACACACACACACACACACACGATACGATGACACTCGCATGAGCACAACACACTTTCTACACTCTGTCCGTTTCTTCGTTTCCGTTGACGATCGCACGCGCTGACGGGGCAGTGAAGTGAGCACTGGCTGGCTACCTTCGATGAATATCTCCGCGGGAGTTGTATAGCACTGGTAATGATCACAACGATAAAATCAGCTGTTTTTTTCACGTCGCTGCAGCGATAGGCCTCGCGCCCGCTTCAGCAAGCGCCATGTTTGCTCTGAAAGGCGGCCGCCTTCGAGCAGCTATAGAGCAGCCAATGAGAGGCGAGCCTCGCGAGCCGGCAGGCGGCTGCAAAAGTTGAGAGCCGCTCTCCCCGATGGCATAGTGGCGGCCGCTCTCGCCCGTTCTTGCGGGGCGGGTGTGCGGTGCGGGTGTGCGGCGAGCGCGTGAACAGTCCCTAAGGTCCCCGCGCGTCGGCGGCTCCTCCGCTTTCAGATGCGTAGCACGGCGCTTTCTGCCGCGAATGTAGTATTCTTCGCTGCTTTTAACACACTCGTCAAAGCACTTGACCGGACGGGGAAAATCTTAGCGCCAAATTACTGCCCGCAGAAAATCCTCAACTGGTTCGGCAATACAAAACGTCGAAGCGACGTACCTCACGTCGTCTGCTAGTTTTCGCGACTCTCTGCTTCACCACCAAAGCGAAGTAGAAAAGTCGCAATGAATATACTCCGACACACCCATCTTGCCCGTTGAAAACAATCAGCGAAAGTTGACGCGTTAGACGCAAGAAATCGTGTCGTAAGGATGGCTCACGGCAATTTCGATCGCGATGAAGTCCGACTCGGATTCTTCGCTGCTACACGGGACCATTCGCTGGCGATTTTACTCGTAGAATAGTGTCTTGAAGCGCAAGTTGGTACATCTCATTCCGTTGAAAACAGCGCGAAAACGGGTCGAAGGCTAAGTAACAGCGCTTCTGTTTGTCCCTTAGCCTTCATCCCGTTTTCGCGCTGTTTTCAACGCAGCGATTTTACTCGAAGTCGATCCAGTTAACTGCACTTCGCACCTCTCAGTCGTGGTCATATTTTATTATTTTAGCGGCGCATCACACTCGGTATGATGCACCATCATGGACTTGCAGAGTGTATAACCTACACGTGCCGAGGTAGTCGGGTCATGGCACGATAATTCTTAATAGCGAGCAGATACTTGAGCCGGAGCGGGTCGACAGTAATCACAAATGTCCATGTAACGCTTGTATTAAACAAATGCACTAATCTTTTTTGCAAACATTATGACACTAGCTTTTGCACATCGTTCGCTTCACCAACAAAATGAATGGTGTTCGTCCAGTTCTGCAGATATCACCATAGGCCCCATACTTTTGGATCGGTTGTTTCGATGTTTCCGCAGTTCAGATGTACCTACTGCATTGTTGCACTACATGAGCAAGTCTGTAGTTAACAGAGAATGGTTCATATGCAAATGTACGGTGGGGTGGGGTCACTTTCACTGTTCCACGTTTTACAGCATGGCATCCGTATTTTCTAGACCACATGCGATGAACACAAGCTAGTCTAAATAGGATTCAGAAAAGGTAAATGCGAATAAAACGAACAGGAGTCATTAGTCAAGAACAACATCTCCATTAGATCATTCCATCATTCTAGTGTGAATGGCTGAAAAAAATTTCCGTGCAAAGCATATTTGTCAATATTATGCGTGCTTGCTTTTAACCGCAATGAATTAACAGTTTAAGGTGGGGTGAGACTTCTTGTGGTCCAAAAATGCAAGTTTGGAATTTCAAATGATCGAATAGAGCATTTCTTTGAGAAAATATATCACATTTGGGCACTCGCGGTTTCAAAAAGAATTTTAGGTCTCCTTTTTGTTGACACAGTCACAGGTAATGCGCGCGTACTCCTACTTTATTTCTGCGTTTTTCTCAAAAGAACATTTTTAAAATTTCTGTACTCTTTTCTCGGGAACTAGCGGGCGTAGGAAAACAGATTTCCACGTGTTAACTATAATGTCATTAACATAACTGGTTCTAGAGTCAGTAGCCTATGCCCATTTGTATTTTTTAGTATAAAAAATCATTCATAAGTGGCCATTTTCATAAATCAACAAACGTAAAAAAAACATGACAAATCTAATTTTTGTTGTACACTCACAATTTTAGTTCCAGTTCTGTAAAGCCTTAATCGCTACCTTTCTGCAAAATTTCAGTGATCTACAGATGGCAGATCTTATTTGAGAAGTAAATTAGTAGAAAAACAAACAAAAATAAAAAATACTAAAAAATTTCGAACTATCTCTGGGCTCTAATGCAACCTGCGTCTACCTTTAAAATACTTCGCAAATTTTAGTCATAGCTTTCATTACCACTGCTGTATAGCCAAGATTTGAAACTCACTTTCAAAGTTTCACCCCACCTCAATAACTGAAAATGTAATCTGGACTTCACTTTGAAAAATCCTCCTGTTCCACAACTAAATAATCATCAACTCATCAAGCATAAGTAATGTGCAAAACGCAAAACACGCCGCATAATTACTCTTTGCAGTTCCCATTTACACGTTCGTACACGAAGATTAGCGCGAACACGGTAAAAAAGTCACAGTTTCACCGCAAGGGTGAAGCAATGAATGCGATAGCAAAAAATTGTAATGTTATACGAAGTGAGGCTGGCAGCTAACTCTTTTTGGATCCGATCTCACGCAACTCTAGAAAACGCTTGTTTAAGAGAATTCTCTTCGCGTTGAAAGCGCAGCACGTAGAAGGGTACGCCGGCCCGGCCGCCGAGAAGGGGAGATGAGAAGGGGAGATAAAGCGCGCGCCCGCGCTCGCGCTCGTAAAATCGAACGTCGCCCCCCCCCCCCCCCGCCCGCTGTCGGCCGCCGAAAAGGGGAGGGGAGATAACGCGCGCGCCCCCCGCTCGTAAAATCGAAGCTCGCTCGAGGGACCCCCCCCCCCTCGCGTCTTTTCACGCTCACGAACGACGGGCGGGCCCGGTTATATATATACATATACATATACGGCAAATGACGCCGACGCCGACGCGGACGCCGACGCCGACGGCGAAAACCAGCCGCGAGTGTCCATATAATTGCTATCGCAATAAAACAGCGCAAACGTCACCAAGACAACTTTGGACACGGGGCACGAAGCACTGATAAGCTGCGGAGGCACTAACATACACCGCGACGCCGGCGCGTGTGCTACACCTTTGCGACAAGCGTCGCCGCCTACCGGCCAAAGTTGGAAGGCATCACAGTCACTGCCACCTCCTCCCATTGGAAACCCCCCTCCGCTCAGCACACTAGCCAGTATATTCTAGGCACTATAGTAGAGGTATTGGCCTCGAGGAGTGACGGAGTCGCCCTCTATCGGGCGCGCCTCGATTGCGTGCTAGGCAGGATACCGCCGCTCGCTCCTCATAACATTTGCTGTCGGCGCTCTGCAAAACACCTCGCGGAAGCGCTCCAGGACAATTCTTTGCGTACTTTCGAAACGAAATATGTTCTTTACTGTTGAAATAATAATTTTCGACGAAAAGGAAGCACAACCTAGTTTACAGTCGCTGTCACTTCGCAGAAAACGGAGCGCCCGCTTCACGCGGTCACCGCGATGGAGACCCCTGAACCGGCTTCTTGCGTGAAATGTAGTCAGTCGCTGAGTGCAAACTTTGTCAAATATTTTGTTAGAGTAGACGCCTGTATACCTATATGGAGCATAAGAGGAAGAAGCCTCGAGGCAGTGATCGCACGGGTTCGCGGCGACCGACGGAGCTTTAGCATGTATCGTCTGCATGTATATATATACATGCAAACGCTGTTGGTACTGATGGTTTCGCTGTCGATACGAGCGTCTTTTGGCGCCGTGCCGTGAACTTTAGGCCACAAAATATGAGAATTTCTGAGTACACAAAAACCATTGTTGAGCGGACGCTATCAGAGCAGTTCCAAATTTTTTCTTGTTACAACAACGACTTCGGCGCGCCTATGGCAACTTGTGATGTCCCGTCCCAACGATTCAACTTTTTTTTTTTTTCAGTCAAAATTAATGTATGTTTCAGTGTCATTTGACATGTTGCCTCGCACTGCATATAGATCGGTCTTCTGAGCGAGCAACTGCCGCTACTCCTGTTATTTCAGCGTGTTTGTTTCGTTTGGTGGTCACAAAAAGCGTGAGAAAATGCAATGCCTTTTTTAATATGTTGCTTAATTATCGTTCCCTTTGCATTCCACTGAACTTGCCGCTCTCTTCCATAAAGAAATTCATAGACCAAGGCTTCACCACTTCGAGATTGCTGATGGAAGGAGAAGTAGTCTACGAGGCCATGTAGAAGCATACAATGCCAAGGAAACGAATGAAAATACAGTGACGTTGGCTGCACTTGTTCTACACGTCGATGTCAGCAAGGACCGACCTGAACTTGAAATAGCGGTGAAAGAAAGAGAAGTTATTGCAGCAACCTGCAGCTGCAAAGCAGGGTAACAACAACACCGAAAGAGTGAAATGCAAAATTTTAATGCCCATCATATTTGGCGAGTTGCCCAGCAATTAGGGAAGTATGTCGAGTCTAACGCCAACAGCGTGGCATCTTTTCCACATAATTAAATAAGGCCCCAAAAAAATGCGTGGGGTTGGATAGGCCCAACTTCAGTTTGAGAGTGGCACAAGTAAATTTGGGCTTTTTAGCACGTAGCGTCTGCGTCATGGGAATGCACGATTGACTGAAAGAATGTTATTGCCAACATAAATGCAGCACACATCAGCCGCAGCATTTGACTCGCTCGCATATGTACATCCACCAGCAAACGTCGCGTATAGGTTATGAATGTGAAAGCCTTCGATGCCTCATCAAAAGCGAAGGTTGCCCGTCGGCATCCCGCCTCGTCGGCACGATTAATGCAAAAAAATCACCATCACGTGATGACGTCACCATATGTCGTAATCATGACGTCACAGATTGCCCAAATTTGGGAAGACGTCATGACGTCGACTTGACGCCCCATAACGTGATGTCACATGATGACGTGTTCACACGACATGGTCGCTTTGCACAGCCTCCATGATCGGTGGGCCGATCACGGAGGCAGTGCAAAACCTCGTTTGGATCACAGTTTTTTGGAGCAGGGAGAGGAAAATCAATACATTGAATGACAAGAAGGAGAACAAGGTGGCTTTCGCCTTCCGGTCATCTGAGGGGAATGCAGAAGGAACCTTGCGAGTTTTTAAATCCAACGTATCTAAATAATCACTCAAGTATCTGCAGCTCATATTGTAGACGCTGAGCACGGGGCGGACGATCAAGAGGTCGCACAGGAACGTTCTGAGATGGTATTGCAGCATGCAAAAGGCAGCGCCTTTTCCATCCTGTGGTAGATCAGCACCATTAGCCGGTGTGAAGCGCGTGCGGACGACCGTCGCAGTGCGCACTTTCTGCTACTCAACATCACAGCCCCGACGCAGTAGCGAAAATCGTCGTCGCGGCAGTGCTTGTTGAACACATGACTCGAAGCCGATCGCTGCTTGCCGGTTCTTAGCACCACAACCCACTCTTCACGCAGTGTCTTGACGAACGGGCACCGATGTAGGCTTATACCGGACTTCGTTGCGTACGTCCGGCACTACGGCACCGAGCCGTAAGAGCAGCATGTTCACCGCGTTCGGAGGCAGCCATTTCTGTTACAATGGGTTAAGTTGGGTTCAAAATGCGAGAAAACCTCCGTATTCGTACCGACCGCAGCGCACGTGGAGCTTGAAACTCATTTATAAAGCATGCGGCAGCGCTCCGCAAGCAGCTGACGCGGCCATAGAGTTAATATACTGACTCTAGAGGAAAAGCTCCCCATAGGGCCCATGCATTAAAACCTATAACCGCTCGGGAGCCGCCATGATGGAACGGTACTCAGCTTTTGGGTGACGTTCCCTCGCACTCGCCACTGCATCCTGCAATAACCCCTGGCATTTTTTCTTGTTTCATGGCTCTCTATGCATCGCAGTAAGAGACTGTCACATTAGGTCGAGTTTTTAGCTCGCGGCAACAAAAACACGTAAGAGGAGACACTGTATAGCTCTCACCCGACAAGCAAGCAAGCCGGCGCAATCGGCCGCACGCTGCGCGGCAACGCTCAGAAATGTTGACACGATACAAGGATGGTGGCGCCATCTAGTAAACAAACCTGCAAACGCTCCTTTCCGCGTGCACCAAATTGCATAAATAGCTGTTGTATCTTTCCTAAAAGTAGTTGATATGAGCATCAAACAATTTCCGTTCGTTTATAATACGTAAACACGCTTGTTTACTATTTTTATTGCGAGAATTCGAGTGTTTTCAAAAGCCATATTTAGCGCTTCTGTAAATTACTGTAATGGCAACAGTGACAACGTTCCAAGATGTCGCTGCTCGCGTGGTTATAGCTTTAGCGGACCAGCTTTTCCTCTAGAGTCTGTTATATTAACTCTATGGACGCGGCCGCCGAGACCGCTTGATCCTGCCAAGCACGTCACGCCGACGGTGGCGCCGGCGTTTCCAGTGGTGGCCCTCTAGGCCAATAGTAGAGGTGTGCGCCGAGACGTCGGCGCGCCGCCGCCGACGCCAACTGATCGGCGCGCCGCCGCCGCCGCCGCCGCCGCCGACGTGTTTCCCTCGGCGCGATCGGCGCGCCGTTTAACTACGATAAATTTTTTTTTCAGTAAACCTACCTTTATTTGACGCCTTCTGCCACCAGTAAATACTCGGTCTTTTCTTAATTATGCCCACTTGGCAAACGCATCGCAATTGATTCGCCTGCTGCTTCAAGTTCAATAACTGGACCAGAAAACTTGTTCGGTGCTCTTAATAATGTGGAAAGGTGGTGTTGGATTCAAAATAAATGTGAATTTTAAGCTACTTTCGAGCTCACCGTAGCTAAGCGAATCGAAGTCTGTGACAAGCGGCAACGGTGGTGTTTGGCGAGGACTGTTGACATACTCGGGCTGACGAGTCTGCTACCTATAGCTCTCACACAATATATGAGGAGTTTTTTTTCGAAATGAGCTAAATCCAGAAACCGAAACTAGCTCAAATAAAGCTCCATTGGCACGTACATACTCTCAACTTTCCTGTAAAACAGTTATCGAAACGAAATGGGTCAATACAACCAGCTACGAGTGCTTACAGATTTCGTTTCAAAACGAAATTGAGCCAGATCCGTGCGCTGTACGGATCGAAATGAGGCAAATCCAGTAAGCCAATAGCAGAGCTTTTTACCTCCAGACAGGGTATTTGGCCGGATTGAAAAGGACGTGAGGAAGAAATCCTCACGAAGAAGCACGAAGAAATCCTGAATCCCCAAAGCTACCAAATGATTTTTTCATATCATGGCACTGTGCTAGAGCTCGGAAAACATTGGGACGTGTATGACTGGAAAGCCTACTGCACGGCAGAGATGAAATCGACATCCAGCTTGCCGTTTAAGATAACAGAAACCAAGGTCTTCTACATTCAAAGAAATGCAGCTGGTAGAAGCCCTAGAGTTAGAGCAGAACCCCACTATAATGTTTCCGTATCAAATTTCGTGCCAGTCCTAAAGAGGGGAAAGTCCCTTGCACAAGCTACCGTGCAATGCCCACTGTACACTCATCATGTTAACAAAATGAAACTGATAGATGTGACGAGCCTTCTCGTAAAGCATTTCGGCAGTTCATGGCAAGAGAATCAAGAGCTCGCTTATTTTGTCAGTGTCCTCAGGCGTGCCAAAGAAAATGATCATACAAAGGATTTCGAGTAGAGCTGCTTGTGCTGCGAAGAAGACGCACCGGCTCTTCGTGTATAGTTGAAGGCCCTTAATTGAAGCACTGTTGCCTATCTTTGATGGCTTTTCGGCCAAAACTCTATCATACTGCTCTTGAAAGTCGATTTCAATAGTTTTTGCAAGAATACCGCCTCGAATTGAATGTGTCATTTCAATATGAGCCAAATCCAAAGTTATCATGCTAATATTGGTGAAGTCCGCTGTATATTTTTTAATTAATTGTGGCCGTAAACTTCTACTAGCTGACATGTAAAATATATCGCGTAATAGGTTTGAAAGCGTTGTATTTACATTGCGTAACAAATTTTCACTGTTTTCACAAATTCTGTTTTGGTGGATTTGACTCATTTCGAAAAAAAAACTCTTCATATGTCTTATATATGAGGCGGGCTTTAAATAGTAATAAAATGTGTGAAGAGTTGGTGTTGGAATAACAATATATATGTCTGTGAAAGCGAGCCAAGTAACAACGGCAGTTCAAAGGGGAATCAAATCAAATCAAATCAAAATGAGTTTATTAAAACGTGTATACAAAAGATGCGTACATAATATTTGGACCAATAGCCTACGTGGCTAGTAGCTGGTCCAATACAGAAAATACATAAAAGTTAGCAGCGCACATGATTGGTCATGAAAAAAATGATTGATTTTATACATATGGAAGATTCAGCGATGTACAATCTATGTATGGAAATGTGATTACAATTCACTAGACAAGAAAAAGCGTTTACAAGAAAGGTTGAAGTTACGCGTAGTTACGCGTAGTAACACATGGCCCTTAATGAATAAAGAAAAGGAAAAGGACAATAGATGAAATGCTTTATCAAACAGAAACGATCCCCAGCCTATAGGTTGGCAGGTTCAGCAAGGTCGACAATTGGACGAGATGGTGATCACAATAAAGTTCGTGTGAAGTAATGCACAGAACATGAATGCGGGGGGCTTGGAGTGGAGAGAGCAAGAGCTAGCTATTTGGGGTGTATCTATTTAGAAAAAATCAGTTTAAAAACTGGAACACATGGCCCTTAATGAATAAAGAAAAGGAAAAGGACAATAGATGAAATGCTTTATCAAACAGAAACGATCCCCAGCCTATAGGTTGGCAGGTTCAGCAAGGTCGACAATTGGACGAGATGGTGATCACAATAAAGTTCGTGTGAAGTAATGCACAGAACATGAATGCGGACGTAACCCTAAAGTGTGGGTGTATAATGTCTTGTGTTTCCTCCACTTTGACCTGCACTGAATGCGATACTCCACGCCAGACTATCAAACCGAGTAATGCGCCTTTCCTTCGCCTGTTCTACGTCGGACTCAATTTGACTAATTAGCGTACACGCCGATTTGTCACAATCGTGTTTGAAACAGGACATCACTAACGTAGGTTGCTGGGCGAGTCGGTTCATAATATTCAGAAGAGGAAACCAGCGAAAGACACGAAGACAGTGAAGGAGAACAACCAGACAGTACAAGCGCCGGACTTCGAACTAAATGATTATTACAGAATTAAGCCCCCCATACACATTTTAACCAACAGCGCATGCATAAATATAGGCTATCTGACCCGTTTTACAGTTGCACACTTAACACTACAAAGCCATGGTGAATGTCAAGGTGGTACAAACAGCACATTTCCATGAAACACCGAAATGACGATGCCACGTGGACCCGCTATGTATAGCACCGCGAATTCTTAATCTGTAAGGAAAACTGAGGGATCACTCACACATGACGCTTTGCCCTGCCTTGTTTTATTTTGAGGGCATCAAAAACTCCACGTTCAATCTTATTTTTTTCCTTTGCCAATGAGACTCACTGATGTGAAATCAGGGGCGCAGAGGTAATTAAGTTTCCACCAGTGCCCGTAGGGAGTAGATTGCAGTGTTCACGCAGCCTGTCATTGAATCATCGGCCCGTCTGACCGCTGTATACACGGTCCCATGACAAGCGAATTTTGAAACTTACGTGCCTCTGCGCTGCAAATGTTGTGGCTGCGCCCCTGATTTCAAATCAGTGAGTGCCACTGGCAAAGGAAGAAATAAGAGTAAACATCAAACTTGTGAAGCCTTTGAAATATATATATATATATATATATATATATATATATATATATATATATATATATATATATATATATATATATATAGGGGGGGGGGGGGGGCAAAGTGTCATGTGTGAGTGATCCCTCAGTTTTCCTCACAGATAAAGAATTTGCGGTTCTAGATAACGGTGCACGTGGCGTTGATATCTTGGTGTTTCGTGCAAATAGGCTGTTTGTGCCACCTTGACACGTTTCTTGGCTTTGTACTGTGAATTGTGCAACGTGACAAAGCTCTGATAGCCTATTTACGCATGTGCTGCTGGTTCCTGTGTGTGGGGTTTCTTTAATAAACATTTAGTTGTAAGTCCAACACTTGTCCTGGTTGGTTCCTACGCTGTCTCGGTGTTTTTCGTTGGTTTCTTCTTAAGCAGATCGCTAAAAATAATCACAATTATCGTCATGCGGGCGTAACAACCCCCTTTCCCATCCTTCCTCTTCTCCCGATATTTTCACGTCATGCACACACACGAAAGGTCTTCATCAACGCGCGACGTGAACAAAGATGTGTTGCACCTATCGCCCACGAGACCGATCAACCTCCTTTCAGCATGTTGTACAGGATATTAAGGAAGATCATTTGAATTTCGAATAAGATAAGCGCCACACTTCATTTTAATGTACCTAGAGAAGAAGCTGCATTTAGGATAGTTTTTTACCATAGATCACCTGCATACGATTGATCGAGTAATTGAGAAAACTGCCGAATAAAAAAAATCTATATGACATACATAGGCATTCGACTCTGTAGAGATATAGCAGCGGTTCTAGAGGCGTTCCTCCGACACGAAGTACACGTGTGCGTCAGTGGCGGAGCCAGAAATTTTTTCGGGGGGGGGGGGGGGGGGGGCAAAGGGGGGGGGGGGGGGTTCAACCATACTTTATGTATGTTCGTGCGCGTTTGTATGTGTGCGTGCATATATACGCAAGCAAAATTGAAAAATTCCGGGGGGGGTTTGAACCTCCCCCCCTTGGCTACACGACTGGTGTGCGCACACAGCTACTCTGCTTCTCTAAAAAAGTAGGAAAATCCCTCCTCACACTCTGGCAAAAGTAAAAGTACTTTTCAGAAAACCCCCTTTTCTTTTCCTCTTAGGACCCTTTCTATAGAAGTTGCGCCGAAGACAGGAGGTTCATGGCCTTCGCGATTAGGTCTGCTTTCGCAGATGCCGAAAAAAAAAAGTGAAAGAAGGGGGAGAGAACCGCTGCTCGTTAATTCAGCAGGAGAGGAAACATTTTTAAAATCACGGTGCTGGTTGGAGTCACGGCGTCAGAGAAATCACCGTGGATAGGGCTCTTGTTGACGGCGCCCATTGTTCAGGCTACAATGCGCCACACTCTCGGCAAAGCAAATGACACTGCTGGAACTTTAGGTGCGGGTAGAGTGCCTCGATTTCCTCCTCGCCCGATTTCCTCCTCGGGCGAGGAGGACATCGAGGCACTCTAGGTGTGGGCGTAGAACGGACGTCACTGCCTCGATTGGCAGTCATTTTTGGGGGGGTCACACATATTTACATCATGTGCAGGGACTGAATTAGGTGGCACCTGGGGAGACTTGGTGTTAAGACTCCCCAGGTGCCTTTACAACAAGTTAAAAAAGAAACATGGTATGTCAGGTGCCCGTGAAAGTGAGGACACTAGGCGAGTGGAAGTTGCCACGTTTTCAGCAATGTCAGGCTGTCACGATTTTGTGCAAGCATTGAATACCAGAAATCAAAGAGCATTTGCAGTACTCGCCATGTCAATAGATTCCCCGAATGAATCAGAAACGTCATGTATCGCATGCCGTTTTCTTGTGGTAGAGTGCATAGGACGGGGCGCTGAAAGAACATGAAACGTCCGCCGCATCATGGGGGGACGAGACATCCCTGCTCATTGCAATGTGAGACTGGTCATCCGTTTTTAATTAAATAATGATATTAATTAATTACATTTGAATTTATGATGTATCGTTTAATGATACATTTTAATTATTTCAATAATTATCATTATTTTAATTATATAATTAACGATACCCAGCCACGAAATACGAGGGAACTGATTGAAGCATATCAAGCGAAAAAAAACATGGTCATGATCGTGTACCTTCCATATCGTTATCACGAAAAGAGGTTTAACCTACTTTAGATGTAATTAAGGTATACTGGCTCTTGCCTGTTTAGTGTGAACAAGTAACCCGTATGGGTTCCGAAACGTCTCTGTGTTTTTTCACCTTGACTTGGTCAGTGACCGCATCTACATCCTCATCATGATACCTGACCAGACGAACTTTCGTCGAACTCTTGACTACATAGTGGCAGCTTGTGTGTTCGTGAAATTTTCTCGTGTTGCGTACGCATTCTTCAAGGCTGGGTTCGTCGTTCTTTCAAACTATGTGCCAACAGCTTACCGCCATGAATCTTGTAAAACATATACAACCACGGTACAAAAAAAAAAAAAAGAAGAAGCTGTGCTGCACATTTATGGAACAAATAAACACACACTCAACATTGCCACGTGCCGCGGTGGCACGGTCTCTGATGCTGACCCGATAGACGCGTGTTCGATCCCGGCCGCGGTGCTCGCATTTTGACGGACGCTAAATGATGTCTGCACGTCGAAGAACCGTGCGCGCAACTTCCGGAGTAGTCCACTGCGGCGTGTTTCATGTTCATATAGTGGTCACGGTTCGTGAAACCTCAGAAATGATTAATACACTGTACATGACTTGAGATAAGTGCCCTCTCACCCATTCTTTTTTTTTTCTATGTGCACGCCGAAAAACAAAATTTTTAAGAAACGTTTGCCAGTTCTCCGACTTCTAGTACATATCTATGCTGTTCTCTCAGCCCTTAGTGTTAAAAGCCCCTAATTTCAGCTAATTAAACAAAGAAGATGTAGTAAAATAGCTTTTTGAAACTTGTAGTTTCGGTTTCCACGCCGCCGGCGCGGCAAAGTGGCCGTGCGCCGCCGCCGATGATATACCCGGCGTGCGCCGACGCCGCCGCCGCCGACTCGGATCGACCCCCCACGCCGCAGCCGGTCGAAACCGCCACGGCGCACACCTCTATTCGTCGGGGGGCTTTAGGCACCTTAGGCCTCTCACGTTTACGTCACTCTAGCTTCGGTAAGCCGGCTGAAACAAGGTGACTTCGGCTTATTTTGATTTGGCGGCAGGAGTCTCCGCAAATTGAATATCGCGCGTAGCCACGAACGAAGGTGGATTTACGAGGTAGGGCCGCAAACGTAAAGCCTATCCGGCGAGTAGTTTACGTTCCGTAAAAAGTCTACGTTCCGTAAAGGCCCGCGCATGCGCAGATTCCTTCCGGTATCCGGTAACACGGTAACGTAAAGAAGTATACGTACAAGCTAAAAGCCCCTAATAGACAGCTATAGTATAGCGTTAGCGTGATAGCGGGCGTTACGGGAATAGCGTTACCGTACCGTTACCGCGCGCTGCGGAAAGCGAGTTATAGTTTAGCGGGATAGCGTTTACGTACCCAAGCTGGCACGGTGGCGTCATCTAGCGGAGGGTGAATGCATTAAAAATAAAAAAGAGTGAAAAGAAAAAAAACTGAGAATTCTCGTCTGTATCCCCACGCGCAGCAATATTAGTACTTTTATTTAGTAATAATAAAAGTAAATAAGTATGAACCACGCACCAAAAGCGCCAATTTTTATGTTGCGGATTTGTTTACACCGATCTTCTAGTTAGGCCTAGGGACGGTTCGAAATGTGAAGCGATCTCAAAAACTAGGCTAAGTTACCCGTAATACTCGGTCATGGAAGCTAGCTGAAGGCAAGCGAAGCCATTTTGCACAGTCGTTAGCTACTAAAGAAGTGGATCCGTCCCCACCAAGGCTAAATTCAGTTCGAAGCGGGCGTCCAAAACCCGCCGCCATGTTTTACGTACACTACGTGAACCACGAAAACACGGTAACGCTAAATCTGAAAAATAGCGTGCGTGCGGTACACGCTACGGGTCTTTTAGCGCACAGCGCATGCGCACTTCGATCCCGCTATTCCGCTATCCCGCTAAGCCCGCTATACTATAACTGTCTAATGTCTCATGCTCACGTCCGTCTGTTCGTCCGTCCCTCCGTCCGAGCCCTGTCACGGTGCCAGGTGGCCGCCGAGGCGCGCAAACGGACGCCGGTCGCGTCGGACAGTGCTCGCGCTTTGCTTGCGTAGCGTCGCTGTGCCCGGCATGTCCAATCATGCAAGGAGGGAGACGCGCGCATCGCGTTACATTCTGACCAACCCCGTCTCAATGGGCACAGGCGTTTGCGGAAAACACTTTCGAATTTACAAAGTGTCCGTCAATTTTAGCGCTGGAACGCGGATAGCGTCTGCACGATGCGCAAAGCGCGAGAATACGAACGTATATATGCTAAACGGAGGCAGATTAGTCTCGCGTCTCGCTGCGATTCGCGGTAAAAAATTAAAAAAGAACACACGCACACATTCCGTTTGTGTGCCATCCCACTGAGAGTGTAAAAAAGAAGACATGGCATAGTCAGTCGAGTGGCCACAAGCTTTCGTCGAACACGCTTTGGAATGTACAAAGTGTCCTTCATTTTTTTGCTACAATAGAGGTTTTTAGTCTGTCCGGTATTCCGGTAACGCAAAGGCGTGGCATATTACCCAGGCGCTGCGCCGTGCTCCCAACTGGGCTGCAGAAATTAGGCGCCTTTTCCTTCTTCGAACCACAACCACCACCATATTACCGGATAGCGTGTCCCGGAGCTGCCACTACGTCAAGTGGCGCCATCTAGGGAAGATAGAAGACAACTAACAAACACGTAATCTACGACCTCCGAGATTCCGGGAGCGCCACTCACTAAGCCTACAGCATTGATTATTTGAGTAAGTCTCTCGAAAACAGTGCCGAATCGACACAGATACTTTGCTGCCTAAGCTCAAGGAAATGAATCTCAAGCAAATAAAAGCATTTATTCGCAGCTAGCGAGCTACAGAGCGCACGACGGTTACTTGACAGATTCGAGGTGGAAGGCAACCGCTTTCAGCGGCACGGCCATGTTTCCCGGGCGCGCACATGCGCAGTTCACACCCGGTATTCCGGTACACGCAAAGTATTTTGCGTATAGCGGTGTGCCGGACAGACTAAAAACCTGCTACCATGGGCGTTGGCAGGGGCGTGCAAAAGTCAAGCTCACAAACACTTGTTCCCTGCCCAAACCACGCAAGCACTCCCCACCTCCTGCTCCATGATGCAACACTGGTTTGCACGGCCCAAGACAAAATTCTGCCGATGGTCATGTCCAGTATACCATACGCTGTGGATGATTCCCGTTATATTTGTTGAAAAAATATGCACAGTATACCACTGCTGAATAGCCGTTCGTCGTACCCAGTATGTCCGGTCAAGTGTTACCAGTGAGGCCCTTTTGTACAAGGGATTACTGTAGAATAAATCATACGTGTCAGCGTAGCGTGCGCCAACAAAAGGTAGACATTTGCAGCTTAAAACGCCTTGCTGTCGATTCTTTGTTCGAGACACACCACCTAGATTCATAGCTCGGGCCTTTGTCGGGCCCGATCCGCGGTCGGGCCGGGTAGGTGAAATTTTTTCTCGGGTTAGGGCCGCGCCCGGGTTTTGCTTTTGAGTGGCCGGGCCAGGTTCGGGCGAATAAACTTCAACGAGTGCCACGTCAGAAAGAGTCCCTTTGGTTCAACTAAAGCCCATTAATACCGCTGTCACACGAACACTAGTGCTAACCACGGTAACTTCACGGCAGACATAATCGCCGTTCGTCTCCTAACGACACGGATCCGAAAATGGATATTTTAGATTTGACTGGGCATTTTATATCTCATGCACATACCACCCAGTAGCCCGAAAAGGAACTTGGTTTTCTTTTTAAGTACATAATTTAGGAGGCAAGAAATATGGAACATATTCAACATGGAGGGATCAATTTCTTTGCCCGTTGTTCTCGAAAGTTCATGACAATATAACACACAAACATTACCGTTACAAAGAAGACATTTCGTGTATGAAATGCGTGCGCAACAAAGAGTAAGGTAACATTGTCTGGAACTGGTAGAGCGAAGGAAAGTACTTTTGAAAAATGCATAAATATGCTACATTTTATGATAGTTGCTGCATAATAGTTTTTACAAAGTTGATCAGATTATCAACTTTGTTTTGAAAACAAATTTTGCTTCTTTCTCTCTGCAACGGCAGCCATAGGTCGGCAAACTCACCCATGAGTCGACTCACTCAGACTCAGATTGAGGCGTGAGTCTGAGTCTGAGTGAGTCCGGCTGAATTATACTTAGGTGAGTCTGAGTCCGAGTGAGTCCGCTTGAGGAAAATTTTGGTGAGTCTGAGTTCCAGTGAGTCCGGCTGAGTTATACTTTGGTGAGTCTGAGTCAGAATTAGTCCGGCTGAGTTATAATTAGATGAGTCTGAGTCCGAGTGAGTCTGGATGACAAAAACACCGGTGAGTCTGAGTCCGAGTGAGTTTGGTTGGAGAGAAATTTTGTGAGTCTGAGTCCTAGTGAGCCTGTTTCAGCAAAGTTTTGGTGAGTCTGAGTCCGAGTGAGTCCGGTTGAAGAAAATATTAATGAGTCTGAGTCCGAGTGAGTTCGCTTCAGCAGAATTTTGGTTAGTCTGGGTCCTAGTGAGTGCTAAGCGAAAAACGTTCATTGAGTGAGTTTGCGTGGGCTCCATTTATTTTGCCCGACCTATGGTTACAAATATTTATAGCCTCCTTTTATGGCGTGCCTTCTAATCGTATAGATGTACCGTCTTGTAAAGCCCTAGAAATTATTTTTCAAATTATCAAGCTGTCCATGCCCTCATATACGAGGGCATGTAAGTGGGCTGTGCAGCATGTTGTGACACATGTACAACTCCAGGCCACTTTTATAAAGCGATATCGTGATCCACATTGATTTTGATCTACAATTGTGTACCTAATCAACGGAGAATGAGTGCAATGTTCGAGCTTCATCATTCATGTGGATTCGAATACGACAAAGCCGCACGATTCGCGAGCATAGAGCGCCCCTTCGCTCTCTGTTGCATTGAATCACTTGTGTCTTTAGATGCCGCTTCGGTTTTTCCATGAATAAATGTGGCAATTAGGAAATTTTTGAGCGCCAAACAAGACATTCACAAGTACGAGAGAGACAGGACAGGCGCTTTTGAATGCCTTGTGAATGCATTGTTTCGCGCTCAAAAATTTATCATTAGCTATGCACCATCTCGCCCAATTTGAAGCTTTGTTAAAAATGTAAATGACCTCTTCGAATTCTAGACACTCTTTGAGAGATATTGCTGCCATATTTCCCCAGCACGCCTGATGTTCAGTCCTTGCCGACACAAGCAAAACCCTTTTTTTTTCGTATTTTTTTCTTTTCTTTCCTATTTAACCACCTTTCCATTCATAGTCACCGTTGACGCGCCGAAGCACTTTCGGTGGTCCCTCAGCCGTCATTGTGTTCGTCCAAGCCACACGGCAAAAAGCTTCATGGCACTGGCGTTTCCCAGGCTCGTTTCTCGTATCTTGCTTTCGACCTCCTAATACCCCCCCAAGGAATGCAAGGAGAGTACAAAACGAAGCTCGACACTCTAGGCTTGGGGCCTGCAAACACAAATATCTCTATTCTTTCAAAGGTGAACATTCGGCAGAAGTCTGCCTGGTTGGCATAAGAGAAAACTGGAAAAAAGAGAAAACTCCAGCCAAAATGTATTTTAAGAAACCGCGACGTTTCGAAGCATGATCGGCTTCTTGTTCAGGGGTGAGAAGGCCCGAGATGTGCAACGCCTTCTTGCCAGGCGTCATGGTTTGCCGTGAGTCGTCGCAAGCCGTGGCAGTAGAGGGAGGGCAGTGCCCCCCGTGGTGTGGTTGATGTTTCCCGCTGTCTGCTCAACGTACCAGGATTCGAGGAGGGGCCGCCGGCGAAGGTTCCTTTCTTTTAAGGCGAAAGCCTTTAAAGGGCCCGTCAACAGCCCCGAGGTCCAAAAATTGTAATGAAGAGAAATATGCGCACTTTTGCACTGTGAAAATGCTGCCGCAAGAATTTTGCGAACACGTGCTATAATAAGGAAGTTATAGGGGTTTGAACATCCGTTTTAGCTGGTTTCAAATTTTCGCGCGGCCTCGCCACCCTTCTCCGCCACAGGGAGGAGAAGGCGTAGCCCGTTGTCGTGACTCCGCCCACTTCGGCAACGTGACACGACGTCAGCAATTGACGTCATCGGCGAGCTCGATCAGTCGCAATGCACTTCCTCCTCGTGTTGCTCATGTCGAGGGCGAAGCACGTGCGTGCAGGCGCACCTGTATGCCGTTGTGCGAGGAATGCACGCGCGACGACGGCGAGGCCAAAACTGCATCACAGCAGAGCCAAGAACCAAGGGGCAGTTTCGTAGCGGTGGGTGGGGACAGGATCTGACGTTGACTTCACTACTGTTTGTCGAGACCTGGTTTAGACCAATCGACGAGCTCAGTGCCACGTCAAGTCGGCGATCGTCGACTTGACGTCACTGCGCGTACAAGGAGGATTGGTCAGGCGTAGGAAAGCAGCGCGGGAATTGTTTTTCGAAATGAAGGGTCTGCGCGGCGCGCAGCGCTGTAATGTTCGGGAAACGTGATCGCCGCGGTCTACTGTACGAATTAGCGAGCTTGTTTGTGGGCTGTTAAAAAAAAGTAGGAGCCTGTTGACGGGCCCTTTAATGTCTCATGCTCACGTCCGTCCGGCGTCCGTCCGGCGTCCGTCCGTCCGTCCATCCGTCCACACCCCCCACTGCGCATGCGCCAACCCATTAAAAAAATAAAAATAAAAAACCTCTCCCTCCTCTGGGCATCCTTCCCCGCGGAGGAGGCCGCACCCTCACTGCGCATGCGCGTCGCCTCCCTCTCTCCTCCTACGCTCCCCCCTCTCTCCTCTAGGCATCCCTGCCCGCGGCGTCCACACCTCCACTGCGCATGCGCGTCTTCCCCTCTCCGACGCTCCCCCCTCTCTCGCCTCGCGACGCCGACGCAGGCAGCGTCTGCTAGCGAGTTTCTTGGTTGAAAAACGCGACTGCTCGCGCTGGAGAACTGTTCACTGGCCACCCCGTATATATGGCAATGGATCTTGACCTGCAAGGTGGTGCCGGTGGGAGATTTCTCCTGTGCGTTGTCGAACGATAAAAAAATTCTCAGCGTGCGCGTTAACTAAAAGCGGACTGCGGGTCTCTGTGTCCAGTCCGAGTCTTCTGTCTCTCGTTGCCCATTAGCAGCGATTGGGATGTTCCAGTAGGAAACACCGGTCCATCACTGCGTGCTTTGCGACCCCCCAGGTTTCTCTCCTGTGCAACGCTGCGATGAGCGCCAGCGTCACGCCGCCGCCAGTGTAAGCGTTAGCGCCCGCTGCTTCGCATCTACACATGGTTCCCTTTAGCAGGAGATGGTGTAATCTTTAAGGCGAAAGCATTTAATGTCTCATGCTCACGTCCGTCAGGTGTCCGTCCGGTGTCCGTCCGACCTCCGTCCGGCGTCCGTCCGTCCGTCTGTCCGTCCGTCTGTCTGTCTGTTCATCCGTCCGTCCGTCCGTCCATCCGAGCTCTGGCACGGAGCCAGGTGGCCGTCGGGATGCGCAGACGGACGCCGGTCGCGTCGGACTCTATAGCGCTCGCGCTTTGCTTGCGTAGCGTCGCTGTGCCCAGAGTTTGCAATCATTCTGACCGACGCCGTCTCAATGGACCCAGGCGTTCACGGAATACACTTTCCAATTTACGAAGGGTCCGTCAATTCAAGAGCTGGAACGCGGATGGCACGATGCGCAAAGCGCGAGAAAATACTAACGCATGCGAACGGAGGAAGATGAGTCTCGCGTCTCGCTGCGATTCACGGTAAAAAATTAAAGAAGAAAGCACGCACCCATTCGGTTTGTGTCTTATCCCACTGAGAGTGTAAAAGAAAAAAAGACATGGCATAATCAGTGGAATGGCCACACGCTTTCGCCGAACACACTTTGGAATGTACAAAGTGTCCTTCAATTTTTCCAAAATCCCCGCGCCGTCTGGACTGGTATGGTGGTCAAACCGCAAGCAGTGCTCTGTCACTTCGCTCCGTCCGCTGTTCAAGTGACGGAGGTCATTCTTGTGCTGCCGCATTCTTTCATGGAAGTTCTTGGTTTCCTTAATGTAGGAAGCGGGGCAGTCAGCGCACGTGATCCGGTACACGACGCCCTGCGCTTTTTCCGCAGGTGCGCTGTCTTTGGGCCGAGGGATGAAACTGCCGATGGTGTTGGATGACTCTTACGGAGGGTTCTGCGAATAAACGCCTTTGTGTAGCCGTTGGTGCAGAGGTCACGAATTATTGTCTTCCTTTCTTCTATCCGCTGTTGTGGCGACGATTGGTGATTTTGGTTAGAGTTTTATATTTAAACTCGTGACGCCGCGGGTGGTTGGTTGTTCACACAATAAACGAAGGCACGTTTAGCTGCAGTAGGGCGATAGGAACTTTAAAATCGATTTTAAATACGTCCTAGGGTATATTATCTGTTGATATTTCGTAGATAATGCGCGTGTGTATACACAAATCTATCCTACATGTTATCTAGCCTTCAAAATTTTGTTTCGGAACTTCAATGGGAAAGATAAAGGGGCGGGGGGGGGGGGGGGGGGAGGGGGGAGTATGCGCTGGTATGAAGATAAGGAGCGGTCTCAGAAATATACGAGACTCGAGCACTGCTCTCCATCCCTTACCCCCCCTCCCTGCATCTTTCAAGAATGTAGTCTTTGAAGAAGAGAGAGAGAGAGAAATAAACGTTTATTTGGAAATATTGTTCCGAGCGAGGCCCGGTATCACCCTAAGGTGGGAGGGTTCCCTAGTCCAGGAACCCTCTGGCTTCGACTGCCCTCTTGGCCCTGGAGACGAGTTGTCGTTGGTCTTCAAGGTCCTCGAGGGCGAGTTTGGCCTCCCACGTTTCGGTTAGGTGGTCGTCGTTCGTTTGCGGTGCTTGGCTCACGGCCGTCTCCGGTTGCATGTTGCGGTTTGCATGGCACTACGCAGGTATGAAAGAAAAAAAAATCACAGCATATCCACGGAGTGAATGATGATGAGTGGGCGAAGCTCCGGAGGTTCATCGGTAAACCGTAAATCTTCCGTGAAATTCCCCCAGTACATCATCAAAGGCGTGACAAACACTGTGTGTATATATACAAGAAATTTATATTTTATTCGTGAGCCGGGATTTTCCGTTTTGTTTTCGTTTCTTCGTTGGTCGTGGTTACCGTTTACATAAGCCGTGGCTTCCGTTCCCCCCTTCATTATAACGGCTTTATGGTCGGTGAAATGGAGGGAGAGCGGTTCCTGGATGGGTCGTAGTGGAAAGTTTGCAAATACGAGATCGATGCAGGTTCCTCGGATGGTGGTTGGTTGCATGTGGTCAAACGATATGCATGTGAGATCATATCGCGATGCTATGTGTTGTATGAGCCAACTGTTTTCAGTGATGTCAACGTTAAAGTCACCCACCAGTAGGGTAACGGGACACGCTTATTCTTCATCATCATCAGCGTCATCGTTATGACGCATAGTGGGTACATTCCATGTGCTGTGCCTTGATGGCAGCGTCATCGTCATCGCACAAGGGTGGCTACGACAACAATGAACGGAGGATGCAACGACCCACGGCGTAAGGAGCTTCGCCCCTAAAAAAGCGCATGTCCTGCCTTCATCTCACTCCTTTTGTATTCGTTGTAGCACTGGCTTTCGATGATAAGTCGCTGACTCTCCCCTCTTGGGAGACAAAGTAGCGCATTTCTCATATGTGTCATGAATCACTAGATGTCATTATGAATCCACACTAATTGCCCATCAGTCTGTTATTCTGCAAAGAAAAACAGCAAGTTACTCACGAAGACGGCAACCTCCGCTTCCCCCCATTTACCCGATGAAAAGAGGCTTCTCAATTATTTATTTACTTAATAGTAACCTGAAGAGTACGTTTAACGTCTGAGAACAGAGGGGAGCTGTGCATTTGAGAATGCATAAGAGATTAGGAGTTACATCGAAGTAAAAACAATACAAATAATAAGTTATTAAGGATAGATATAATAGCGACGCAGTGAAAATAAAAAGAAATAAAATTGCTAATGGCACAGGTTTAGCTATGTGAATCTATTGCGTCTGGTTTGTAGTAAACCCTTCAGTTGTCAGTTCAGCGCCTTGTCCAGTGACTTTTTTCTTAAAAATGAATATTCCTGTCCTTTCTCGGATCACTGTGAAGCGGTGCCTAGCGTCCCCACCTTTCAAAACAGCATTCTTGCAATCGGCTTGACTGTCAGCAATTGGGGTTTTTCGAAAGCAGAAAATCGCCACCTCATTTTGCATGGTGT
The DNA here is from genome assembly GCA_030522465.1 of Rhipicephalus appendiculatus. Classification (NCBI taxonomy): domain Eukaryota; kingdom Metazoa; phylum Arthropoda; class Arachnida; order Ixodida; family Ixodidae; genus Rhipicephalus; species Rhipicephalus appendiculatus. Next base: position 826,531 of record JALIZH010019320.1, read on the forward strand.
GTGCCAAGCTTCGACGATACCTTTGAACACACTGGCCGGCTCTCATCGGCGCGCGCCTATGCACGGTCCTTTTTGCCTTGTGTCCGTACTAGCGTGGTACTCATACGACTCTTCACCATTATCCACGAGATAGAGTAGTCACTAACAGTTACGACTGGTTCTTAGCCGGCTCCGAAAAATATCTGGCAAGAAACAAACGCAGTCAGAACCCGTGTACTTAGATTGAGGTGCACGTTAAAGAACCCTGGGTGGTCGAAATATCTGGAACCCTCCACTACGGCGTCTCTAACAACCACATCTTGGCTTTGCGACGTAAAATACCAACCTATATTATCCGCAGTCACTTTGCGAAAGCATGACATCGACTAAAACCGAACTTAGCATTTCTACAATTCGAAACACTAATATAATAATTATTGGCGTTTAACGTCTGAGAACCATGATGTGATTATGAGGGGCACCGTAGCGGACGACTCCCGAAATATTGGCTACCTAGGGTTCATTACGTGCACCTAAATATAAGCACACATGCCTCAAGCATTTCGGCATCCATCGAAAATGCGGCCGGGATTCGATGCCGTGATCTTCGCGTCAGCAGTCAAGCACCACAACCACTAGACTATCGTGGTCAAGGCGGTGATGCGGGCTAGTTGGTTTGAGTCACTTGTAGTCATATTTGTAGCGCAATAAACCCAGACGAAGACAAAAAATACAGAACACACACACACAGGACGGGCGCTAGACATCAACTGATTTATTACTGAAAAACAACATGGAAAAGCCAAACTCCGTCGGACATGAGCGCATGCGCACCATCACACTTCGAGATGCTTTCTTATATCCCCACGTGTTACCACCTTACATGCGCAAGATTTGCTTTCAGGTACTGAAGCTCTTTGTGGGACAAAGCGACGGACGCAACACTGACACATTTACTTTCATTCTCGCTTATAGCAAACGCCTCTATGATTTCTCGCGTTGCCTGATCCTTGCCTTTTTTAAGCACACGTGTAGTGGTGAATTCCGGAGCACAACCACACCTGCGGCAACGGGGGGGACGTCTGGCGGACCATTGCCGCAGGTGTGGTTGTGCTCCGGAATTCACCACTACACGTGTGCTTAAAAAAGGCAAGGATCAGGCAACGCGAGAAATCATAGAGGCGTTTGCTATAAGCGAGAATGAAAGTAAATGTGTCAGTGTTGCGTCCGTCGCTTTGTCCCACAAAGAGCTTCAGTACCTGAAAGCAAATCTTGCGCATGTAAGGTGGTAACACGTGGGGATATAAGAAAGCATCTCGAAGTGTGATGGTGCGCATGCGCTCATGTCCGACGGAGTTTGGCTTTTCCATGTTGTTTTTCAGTAATAAATCAGTTGATGTCTAGCGCCCGTCCTGTGTGTGTGTGTTCTGTATTTTTTGTCTTCGTCTGGGTTTATTGCGCTACAAATATGACTACAAGAGACTATCGTGGCTGGTGTTTTCGAAACTTTAGAGAGGCATAGCCATGCAACCGATAAGGCCATCTTTCCACAATGTTTCAAGGGTGGTGAGCTCGATTCTGCAAAAGATGGCCGCCTCATATTATTTTCTTTTTCGCGTCGTCAATGAGCGGTAAATCGACTCCAAGACCATTGGCAGTTTCATGAACGTGTTTAGAAAAGCGCCATAACGTAATGTCAAGCTTTCTTCGTTCCCAAGTAGCGTGATTAGGCCTTCGAGCGGCAAAGTGTAAGAAAGGACTTCATTTAATTAGGTCTGCCAAAAACGCACGTACGCGCTCGCCCATTGAAAACAAATGGCGCGTGCGCATAGCGCATTTGAAAGGTAACAGGAATGAAAACCTAATGTTCCTCGAAGGTCCGTTGACCCATTCTTATATTTAAAGAAAACATTCTCAATATTGCACAAATCGCGTGTAATGTTGAATTTCTCTTTACAATAGACATTGAGATGCACGGGAAATAACTTCTTTTTGTATGCTGAAAGTTATCATACATATATTTTAAAGTTTTCCTGGCACTTGTGAACACTTTACATGTGTTATACTTCATAAGTTATTTTACGGCGCTCCTTCGACATTTATTGGATGAGCCGGGCCAAATCGAACATTTCTAATTTTTAGTCCGAGTACGTCTGGTTGCGAAAAAGTTAGGCGAGTCTGTGAGTCCGAGTGAGTCCGAGTGAGTCCTTTTCAGGAAGATTTTGGTGAGTCTGAGTGCGAGTGGGTCCGGCTGACAAATATTTTGGTGAGTCTGAGTCCGACTGAGTTATATTTTCGTTATATTTTCGTGTGTGAGTCTGAGTGAGTCGGTCTGAGAATATTTTCGTGAGTCTGAGTCCGAGTGAGTCCGGCTGAGTTATATTTTGGTGAGTCTGAGTCCGAGTGAGTCCGCTTGAGGAGAAATTTTGGTGAGTGTGAGTCCGAGTGAGTCAGGTTGACGAAAATATTCATGAGCCTGAGTCTTGAGTCCGTTTGAGGAAAAGTTTAGTGATTCTGAGTCCGAGTGAGTCTGGATGACGAAAACACCGGTGAGTCTGAGTCCGAGTGAGTTTGGTTGGAGAGAAATTTCGTGAGTCTGAGTCCGAGTGAGTCTGCTTCAGAAAAATTTTGGTGAGTCTGAGTCCGAGTGAGTCCTAAGCGAAAAATATATTTATTGAGTGAGTCTGAGTGAGCTCCATTTATTTTGGCGACCTATGACGGCAGCTACGTTTCTGGTTATTGAGCTTTTGAGCGAGCGAGGCTGATCTTGAACACCCTGACATGAACGCTCGCAAGGTTTTGCGGTACTTGTTTACGTTAAAGTGAAGAAAAAATGTTTATGCACAGATATTTTTTTTCCTGGCTAGGCCGTTAAAGGCCAACTCCGGCGATTTTTCGAGGTCCATGGATCTCACTGAAATTCGCTGGGTACGTTCCTTTGCACATTACCCTCATTTATGCCAAATTTCAAGCTTGAGAGATGCGCTGATTGTTTGCAAATGAATTTTAAAGATTGTCTGCAAACGCCCACCCGGCTTCCCACAATTATTGGCAACATTGCGTGTGTGACGTGTTGGTTTGCCGGTCGACGGAAGTGACGCAGCCGATGGGTTCGCTAACTTTGGCCGCTACAGCGTATAATGTGCTGGCCACAAGGCGACGGTGTTTGGCCGGTGCTTCGTTGGTTTGGCGCGCGATTTTCTCTTCTCTGCGGAGAAGAGTGTGATATCCCGCGCCGGCGGGACCAGCATGCCTTGCACGACTTCCGGTTCGTAACAAACTACTACGTCATACGTAGACAGTACACTCGGTTGGGTTTCGGTTTCGGTATGGCGCCTTTTTGCTTATTAAAATTTTTTTTCGAATTTGCTGAGTATTTCAGCTATCGGGCGCGTGACAAGGGTGTCTCAGGAACATAAAAGCACCATTACCCTGACACGGTCAAAAAATCGCCGGAGTTGGCCTTTAAAGCATTTCTTTGTTAGTACAATCACGCCGTCAGCAGGGGCCTTTTCGGCGTAGGTAGTCTGCGCATGCGCATGATTTTTGGTGGCCAGAACGCATCAAAGAACATCTGGTATCACAAACGTGCAAATGCCCCCCCCCCCCCCCCCCCCAAAAAAAAAAAAATTAGGCAGATCCCAAGTGCCATGGGAATCGATGTTATGCGAAGCATCCGGAGGTGAGGTGACTGGGTTGTAATTTTTTTATTGAGCGAAACGATATGAAATCACGGTAAAGATATGTACAAATGTTGCACGCACAGACATGTTGAACAATCGCATTTGTTTCATATAACCAGTTGTTTACAGTTCTGTAACGATGCCAACTGAAAGACGAGTATTGCCAACACCAGAAGGCGTAAGCTGATATGTAGAGCTTGTTCTTGCAAGGGTGGTAGCCCTGGACAGTGCTACGTAAACCAACTACAGTGGATGACGCTTAATTATACAACACACGTTGACCCGACATGACTCCTTCGTCAGAGGAGTACGTATGTAATGTTTATAAAATAAGATAGCCAGCACTGCAACCACAATATACGTTTCACCAACATTACGCCTGCATAGGGTGTTCTGCCAAAGCAGTTTCGAGACCTAACGTGGCTCTGTGGTAGAATGCTTGATTGCCACGCAGAATGCTTGGGTTCGATTCCTGCTGGGACTCTGATTTCCATTCTTTGTATTCCTGGCGTCAACGCCGCCGATGTCCGTTTTTCTTAACGCTGTCGCCTTTAAATTACCAGTGTAAACACCACCGATGTCAGTTTCTCTTAACGCTGCAGCATTTAAAATACCAATGCCTGTTCTCGCTGTTCTAAGTCCAGTGGCGCATACCCGCATTCCGCGGCCCTTGGTATACGGGTATGAGCCACACGTGTCGGGAGAAATGAGTTTGACGACGTACGCGACGGGATTTTCACGTTATTCATGTCATGACCAGCCAGACATATACGTCAATTTTGGTCTACCCCAAGTTAAGGATGCCATCACGAGAGTACCCAGAAGTAGGCGGCTAGATAGATAGATAGATAAATACGTAGATAGAAACGCAAAAGTGCTTACAGTACGCAAAGAAATGCTTCGCATTTAAAAGGCGCCAATTCAGGCCTCCGTGATTGCCTACTGGCGCGCAGCGGGCAATTTCGAAGGCCAAGGGCGGCCAGTTTTGATTTCGACGATCTCCACTCAGGGGCGTAGCCAGAAATTTTTTTCGGGGGGGGGGGGGGGTACCTCCTTGATTTCGGGGGGGGGGGGGGGTGTGGCACCTCTTTGAAGTGGACATTTTTCGCTCTGTATGCCATGGGGCAAAAAAAATTCGGGGGGGGGGGGGGGGGGGGCACGGGCCCGGTGTGCCACCCCCTGGCTACGCCACTGTCTCCACTAAAGGTGCTCTTTGGACCCAGAAAATGCCGATTGCTATAAATTTCTTGAGAATTCAGTGATGCTGTCTTAGCGGATAGCATGGATGATTGAATCTCACATTGTGTATAATTTCGCATTGAGAAAAATGGCTGCACCATGTGCCACAGAGTGTCAGAAGCTAATGTTAATGGGAACTATAATGAGAACAAAGAAAACGAGCCCATAAATTTGCACTTCTTTCCTAGAGTCATAAGCTATCACATGTAACTCTACAGGCATCCTTAAGCTACTGTAACATTTCTAAGGTCCGGTGCATTAAAATATGTACAAACAATTCTCGTTAATTGATAATTTTGGGTATAATACTTGTTTGGGTTAGACGTTTTATGTAAAACATGAATTCGAGATTCAAAAGAAATTTCATTGCGGGTTACTGCACCAAAAACACATTGATTAAAACTTATCTTTGCGGAGTAACGGCAGAGGTAACGTCCGTTGCTTTTTTTTCGGTAACGATAACGCGTTACCTTTTTTTGGAGGTAACGCTGGGTGGTAACGCCTTCCTTTTTTGTTGAAGTAATGAGCAACGTATTTAGTTACTTTTTTTTCGGTAACGCAAACAACACTGACGTTAACATAGACCCCTAATTTTCATAGACAGGCCAATTGGCGGTCATCTTTTCGTCATTTTTGTTTTGTAAGATCACTTGGGATAGTCATCATGAGCACCTAGCTGTATAACAGGGTTAACGTTCATGTTTAGCCGAGTCGGTACATCATTGTGAAAGAAAAGTTTACAGCGCAAGAAAAAGAAAGCAACCAAGAGAACAAGAGAAACGCCTTTCTTCCTCCCGTTGCTTGTTTTCCGCGCTGTAAGCTCTTCGGCAGTGAAGAGCGGCACAATTGCGAGCTGTCGGTCGGCTGTCTTTGCGCGCCGTATCCGAGCGTTGGTGCTCAATCTCGGTTCGTCTCTTATACAGGGTTGCCGTTGGGTGGACTTGAAAAGGAGCCAGAACTCAAGCCAAAAGTAGCCAAAGTAGCCATGCCATTTAATATTATCGCCAAATTTGTAGCCAAACGGAACAGAAGTGGTATTATGAGCAGATTCTGTAGTATTGATCAATAAATAATACCATTTTGAATAAGTCAGACCATAGAAAGCCACCGGTAAGTTGGAAATACATTAAATGAACGAATTTCCATAATTACGTTACGCGTGCATGTATTTTATGTAGAAAATATGAGTTCTTGCCAGGCGCAAAGTTATATTAGAATATTCCCGCCAGCAGTTCAGTAGGAACATGTAAGTTGAAACAGATTTTCGTTGAAGCTGCAGAGCAAATTCTGGTTGTAAGTGAACAGGCCAGCTAAATTTTGTTGCAAATGTCTGTTTTCCTAAGTTCCCACGAGATCACGCACTGCGCTTCAAAATTATTCGCAAAACTTGAGCGTAGCATCACAATATATGGCGGGAAGCTTGAGCACCGAGCCGGCCACGCGTTCGTCACCATGCACGCAACTTGGCCACTCCGTATTTGGAGACGCGCTAAGCGTCGCGTAAGGGTTCCTCGATGCGCACCAGCCTACTGGTGGGTGGAGGACGACCATACGCATCCGCTGGAGCGAGAGAAAAGCTTAAAAACAAGGCATTTCGTCTGCAAAAATGAGAAAAAATGGCTACTTAATGCACCAAATCAGCACCTTAAAAGTAGCCAGAAAATAGCCATGGCGCCAACTGCAAATTTTTGTCGCCAGACGGGGTCAAAAAGTAGCCAATTTGGCGCAAAGCAGCCACCAACGGCAACCCTGCTCTTATACCATAGCTTGTAGATGGCTGGCCTACGAATGCAATTGTTGCCATTGTTTCGTCATGTCCCAGAAATTCAATAATCCAAAGACGCTTCCGAGCTCACGTGATACGAAGTGGACACCACACGCTCAGACACTGGCGCGGTCGGTGTCAACACCGGCGTGCCTGGCACGTGCCAGATTTCTGGGCCGCTTCGCGCTGAACGTCTTCAGGAGGCTGCACTGATTGTGCGCTACCTTTGGCACAGTGTTCACTGACTCCCGTGTCTTCATCGTTCTGCTGCTGTTCGAGCGCACAAATGCAGCGCACAGCACCACCTCTAGAGCGATCTGAGAAACGCTTCCGCACGTTCGCTGCAGCGGGTGGTCGCCCTTGATGGTCGACTGGTGTCCCAGAATTACTTACTCTGACGTGGCTCAAGGCGTGTATTGGCAATGACCGCAGCCTGTGGCAGAAAGCAGCGGGTCCTCTCCAAGCAAACAGTCCTTCCACCCCGCCATAATGGAAGCGTTCTTTGTTTCCCCTTGACGGGGGGCGCGTGTTCGTCCGCACTTGTGGTCCATTTGCTTTGTTGCTACCACGGCCCCAGAGGTTTACAACGAAATGGCACGGACGCAAAGAACAACATGTGTAACTTGAAGATTTGTACACAAGGCGAGATTTTGTGTGAAGTTGATAGCCACATGAATAACGTGCCTCATTGCCTGTATAAAGTTGAGACCACTCTATTTCAAGAACTCAGTCATTTTCAGAACATCAAATCAAGGGCTGACTTCTGGCCTTGTTGGTACGACTTGATGTGAAGTGGTATAGCGCAGGTCTTTTCGAGACGGGACGAGAGAGCGCTTGTGTGTGTCCCCTTCATCTTGTGTCGTCTCAAAAAAACCTGCGCTATACCACTTCAGATCAAGTCGTTCTATTCTGACAATGACAATTCGATAAATTCTAGTATGCGTTGCGATGCCCATTTGTGACTATCCTCTCAAGAGGGTGAGATACCTACGCAGTTTCGTGTTCATGAGTAGTAAGTGCCTTTTGACAAAAAAAAATTATTTTGGTGCACTCGTAGTATATGCGATTTTAAGCTTAAAACTGGAGGTGGACAGAGCACGCAAGTACTTAACCGAACATGCTTAATCTACCGCAGCGCTGAGCAGTCCCAGAGCGAGGAATATGACCGAACCTTAGTTTTTTTAAAAGCTTCTGTATTGATTTTCATCAGCAATTTCTCGCAAAGTTCACTTGGTTTTGATCACTCTCAATGCAGAGAAATGACATTCACCGTAAATATGATTCCAACATTAATCACGTTATCGCCATTGGCGAGTTTTAATCTGCAAGCACAGTAAAAGCTCGTTATTGCGACACTCGTTAATTCAGAAAGTCGGATAATTCAGACGTGTTCTCTTGTCCCGGCCAGCATACGTATTGTACAATGGCATCAAACTCTCGTTAATTCGTTCATATTTGGCCACAATGCGGTTACTTCCGACGATCCTCAGACGCACCGCAAATAAGCAACGCAAAAAAGCAACGAAAATGGAGTTCGCGGTCAGCCGATAAGACCGCCGGCTTTCAGAAAGACGTGGTCGCCATCCACAGTCGCATACGTAATAAGTAGAGACCGGATTACAGGCAAATGCCTATTTTGTTCCTTGCGTTCCTATCGTACCACATTGGTATATGAGCACGAATTAGAGGTTAAGAAGGGCTTTTATAGTCTTTTTATAGTGCCTATAAATGCCTATTTTTGGCGATCGTGCCTAAGCGCCTATAAGTGCCTATGAATGCCTATTTTCCAAATGGGTTCCTATAT